>APFE031725391.1:0-51217 GCA_000404065.3 Pinus taeda | reverse complement strand
CCAGATCCCAAGCCTCATTTTTGTGCAAAGATGCCATTTCATCAACCATGGCCTCTTTCCAGAGTTTTCCATCCTCTGAATCCACTGCTTCCTTCACAGTTCTGGGATCATCATCAGTAACAGACAAAGCAAAGTTTGAACAGAAAGCAGATGGACTATACCTTCTGGCTGCCTTCTTTCTCGAGCTGATCTTCTCACAGCCGGAGTTTGTGGCTCTTCATCTTCTGATTCCTCCTTTGCTACAGAGTGATTGATTCTTCCTCCTCTTTAGTTCAAACTCTATCTTCCAGGTTCCTTTGGTTGACTTCATGTTTGATAACATCTTTCACCTCTCTAAAACACCACATCTCAGTTGTACAAAACCTTCCTTGTTACTAGGTTCCAAAGCTTATAACCCTTTAAACCGTCCTTATACCCAATAAGATGCACTTTTTATATTTACTATCCAACTTGGTTTGTTTCTCCTTTGGAACATGTACATATGCATCACATCCAAATACCCTCAGATGTGAAAGAGAGGGTTTCTTACCAGTCATACCTCTTGTGGAGTCTTATCCTCCAATGCTGATGAAGGTGACCTGCTGACCAGGTAACATGTAGTATCCACCAGCTCTGCCCAGAATTCCTATCCTAACTTGGCACCACTGAGCATGCTTCTTTCCCTTTTCATCAACATCTTATTCATTCTTTCTGCAACTCCATTTTACTAAGGTGTATACGGAGTAGTTTTCTGCCATGCTATACCACACTTCTTACAGAATTCTTCAAATTCCTTACTACAAAACTCTCCACCATTATCTTTCCTCAACACCTTTATCTTCTTCTCTGTCTAGTTTTCCACCAGAGCCATAAATTCTTTAAACTGATCAAAGACTTCAAATTTCTTCTTAAGGAAATATATCCATGTATTCCTTGAGAAGTCATCTATAAATGATATATAGTACACAAACTTACCCATTGATGGGACCTTTATAGGTCCAAACACATCATTGTGCACAAGTTCTAATATCTGTTTCCCCTCTTACTACCAGAGGGGAAACTCACCTGATTCTGCTTCCCATATACACAAGTTCCACAGAAATCAAAATCCATAGATCTATTACTCATACCTTCTACCATACCTTTACCATGAAGTATTTGAAGGCACTTTTATCCAATATGTCCAGGCCTTTGATGCCACAACATGGTCTTCTCTCTAGAGACCACTACATTTTCTGCTCCACTTTTAAAAACCACAGAACTATTGCACCCATTAATAATAGTGCTACCTTGTAGCTTGTACAAAGTTCCAATCCGAACTTCCCACATCAATACCAATGCTCCCCAAACCATCCTGTAGCTATCCTTCTTGAACACTGTTTTTACACCTGCATCATCCAGCTTACTAACAGAAATCGGATTTTTGGCTAATGCAGGAATATGTAGAACATCTGGAAGCGTTCTAACCCTTCCACCTTGCAACTTCAACTTTACTTTTTTGCGACCAATAATTCTAGCCTTCCTGTCATCCCCTAAGAAGACATCACCACCATCATATTTCTCATACTCTTAGAACCACTCTCTATGGTGAGTGAAGCGAAATGATACACTTAAGTCAGTCAACCATGCCTCATGATCTACATGTGTACTTGAAGAAGCCAAGTACACATCCTCACCTTCATCTGAGGTGGTCTTCGGTTCTGCAGAAGGATCCTCATCAGATCCCTTTCCTTTGTTAGGAGCTTTAGATTTACAGTCCGTTTTGTAATGCCCTTCCTTTCCACATTTCCAGCATACCACCTTTATAGGTTTTGCTATAGCTCTAGATCTCCCTTTAGATTTAGATCTCCCACTCGATGACTTATTTTTGTTTCTATTCTGGGTCTGCCCTCGTACAGACAAGGCATTACCATTTTGGCTCTCCATATTTTTCCGTCTCATCTCCTCCATCAATAAGAATGACACTATTTCATCAAAATGCGAGGTAGGTGCATTGCTACCTACTGTAATAACCAGACTATCCCATGAATCTGGTAGAGAACACAACAAACTAATGCACTTATCTTAATCTAAAATTTTAATATCAATAGATGCTATATGACTTACCACTTTATTAAATGCGTTTAGATGCTCTGTCACTGAGTCTCTATCTTTCATCCTCAAGTTATACAGGTTTTTTTGTAGGAACAATTTGTTCACCAGAGACTTAGATTGGTACAAAGTCCCTAACTTGTCCCATAAAGCCTTCGCCATAGCTTCCCTTAATACATTTAGCAATATTGAATCTAAGACACACAACGTATTGTGCTCTTTGCCTTTCGATCCAACTTCTCCCATTCTTCATCGGACACTCCCGTTGGTTTAGTACCCAGATCTACCATGATCTACTGGTCTTTATCCACCAATAGATCCTCCATCTTGAGTTTCCACAAATCAAAACTCTGACCATTAAATTTCTCGATCTCTATTTTTCCACTGCTTGCCATTTTCCTTCACCACCAGAATCGATCTCGCAGATCTCCCACTGAACACGGTCTACATAGGCCTAAGCGAAACCCCTTGGTAACAAAGGCATCCCCTTAAAGCCAAAACAGATTTGATACCAAATGTAGGTTTTAACTCCGTACAAAAATTACCTGCATATGAATTCTAAAACAAAAAAAATAAACAATGCGAGATCATAACACATAAAACACATATACACAGAGATTTTCCCCTGGATCCCAAAACTTGGACTACTAGCTTGATTTTTCATTATGTTCCTTTCAATGTTACAATACATATTTATACATGCAGAAGCATCCAAGAGCATGGAACGAAAACCATCACATCCAATACTATGGATTGAAAACCATCGCATCAAATACCATGGACCAAAAACCTTCGCATCCAAAAAACATGTGTGAAAATAATGCACAAAACCATAGGTGGGTTTGCCCAACCTAACATAGGGTCTAAAACCAAAATTTTCCAAGGTGCTGCCCCGAACCCCATAAAGTGGGGTTACGGGTGCCCTCCAAACCCCCTGTTAACTATGTGGAAAGAATATAACACAACCCAATAGATACAAGGTGGTATCAAAGCATGGTTCAAATAATTGGACTAGATAGGCTAGATGGATTTCGTTATGCATGCATTGTCATGATTAGGTTGTCATGCATGAGGTCATTGTATGCAGTTAGTGTTATCATGCATCATGTTGAATGTTGATATATATATATATATATATATATATATATATATATATATATCCTGCTAATATGGACTGATTTTGCAGATGAGATAGCCTCCCATGAACTTCACTGAGGTATGTTGATTATGTTTATATTTATTTATCTGACATGGTATGTTTGTGTGAAGAAGAAGCTCAGAGACGACTAGTAGAATGGTGGATCATAGTTCATAGGACTCTCCTTATAGATCATATTAGCAACCAAGAGATGAGTACTCTTTAGACATAGCAAATACCTTAAGAATTTTAAAGGCATAAATTATAAGTTGCAAGGAAAATAATTACGTAATCATTTAGTCATAGGAAATACTTGCTAGGGAATAGGAGAAACAAGAATAAGTCAATGGAATTATCTTTTAGTGTTTTTCATATTTTCAGAGATAGGGACAACCCTTGACCAGGTATGGATAAGAGGACGGGACTAATGGATCATATGGTAGAAAGTCTCATGGTAGGCACAAGTTAGACAAGGATGACACGATTAGTGGTGGCAGATGGATGGATACACCTAGCAGGTGAGGTAGTGGTTATGGGTTTTATTCCAGTTTTGGTTCAGATGGGCATCATGGTCATCATCATTATCATCCTTGAAGGAGGAGTGAGAGGGGATACTTGCTATATGAGTTCAAAAAATCCAAGGCTCGTACATTCGATGGAGAGATACAAAAACTAGAATATTCAGAAGCATGGTTACATTGGATGAAGAAGTTCTTCAAGCTTCATGATTATATAGAGAACATGAAAGCCAATATAGATATTTTCACTCTCAAAGGAAAAGAAAACATCTGGGTGGAAGAGCTAAAGTGTGTTAGAGGCATTAGGAAAGAGGAGATGAGTTGGAATGAATTCAAGAGACTCTCCAGGAAGAATTACTTGTCAAAGAGATAATATGATGGTAAGGCTAAGGATTTCTATGACTTGAGGATGGGATCTATGACAAATGAGGAATACATGACTAAGGTTCTATAATTGCTCAGTTATGTGCCTTACATCAAGGATGAGAAGATGAAGGTTCAAAGATTTATCAGTGAAATGCCATTATCATTCCAGGATTAAATTTAGTATGATGAGCCTCGGTTGCTCGACGAAGTAATTAGGAAGTCCAAGCATTGTTATGAGAAGACGAAGTGTAAGTTAGAGCCTAAGCAAGATTAGGAAGGGAATGAAAAGACCAAACGAAAAATTTCCACCGAAGTAAGAAAGACCTCAAGATGCAAGTGAGAAGGAAAATGTTGCTCCTTACAAGAAGTTTAATGTGGTAGAGAAGGGACGTGGACATCATCCTGGAGAGAAAAAAAACAAACATAGTGGTAGAGAACTATTGGAGTGTTTGATATGTGGAAAGGATCATTGCAAGAAAGGTTTTCCATTGTATCAAGGTGAAAAACCTCTGATCTATAGTGCTTAGGAGCCACAAATAGTTGGGGATGTGATCCATAACACCCCTTATATTTAATGCAACATTGGATAATAGAAAATATGATCATTAGGAATCTATTATCAAGATGGAAGGTAAGATTTGCAATCAAGTTATTTTTATTTTGCTTGACCCTAGATCTAACTATAGTTATATCAGTACTGACCTAGTGGATAAGTGTGACATTAATAAAGAAGTTCATGCAAAGTTTTGGTTGGTGCAGTTGGCTACAAGTACCAACAAAATAGTTCATTTGGTGAGATCTTATGCATTTGAGTTGAACGATATGTCTACATCAACACATATAAATGTGCTTCTATTGGGATCACACAATATGGTTTTGGGTATGGATTGGTTATACATTCACATTACTAAGGTGTATTGTTATGAGAAGGATATCCCGTGTTTGGATGATTATGGAGAGAATACAATATTGCAAGGGAATAAGAAGCCTACACTAGTAAGAATGGTTACAACTATGCAGGCTAAGTGCAATTGCATGAAAGGGTGTGTAATGTTTGTAGTGCATGTCTCCAGTGACAAAGGTAAGAATGTTGAAGTATTGAAGATGTATCTGGTTTTGCAACAGTTTCAGGGAGTATTTCCAATAGAGATTTTAGAGTTTCTTCCTCATAAGGAAGTGGATTTATCTATTGAGTTGGTACCAGGAGCAACACCAACATCAAAGGCACCTAATAGGATAAGAAATCCAGAGTTAGTGGAATTGAAGTTGTACTTGATGGAAATGCTTGACAAAGGATACATAAGGTGAGGCATATTTCCTTGGGGTGCACTAATGTTGTTTGTGAAGAATAATGAGGATACTCTTAGGTTGTTCATTGATTACCTACAGCAAAACAAGGTGATGATCAAGAAAATATATCTGTTACGCAGGATAGAAGATTTATTTGATCAAGGTATCATCAAGTATGCATTAAACAAGAGGACATTTATAATACTGCCTTCTAGACCTAGTATGGGCATTATAATCTTGTTGTAGTTCTTTTTGGTTTAACTAATTCTCCATCTACTTTCATATGTTTGATGAATAGTGTGTTGCATGCTTATCTGGATATGTTTTTCATAGTATTCATTAAGGACATATTGACATATTCTAAGAATGAGGAAGAGAATGTTGAACACTTAGAAATAGTATTAAGATTGCAGATCCAAATAAATATTTTGTGTTCTGTACAAATTCTTGGAAGAGAGAACTTTGTGGAGTCTTGATGCAAGAGAGATAGGTTGTGTGCTATGAGTCATGGAAACTGAACCAACATGAGTCAAAATTATGTGACTCATGATCTTGAGTTGGCATCGATCATTCATGTATCGAACATTTCGATGCGCTATCTTATTGGTAAGAGGTTTGTCTTGATGAGTGATCACAGTGGACTTAGATACTCGTTTGACCAACTTAATCTAAATCTCAAATGAGAAAGATGGTTGGCAATTCTCAATGAGTTTTATTTTGAGATCAAGTACATCAAGGGAAAGGAGAACATGCTTGTATATGCTCTTAGTAGAAGAGTGCAGGGAAATCACATTGAACCTGAGTTTATATGGGACAAATTTGCATGAGAGGATCTTGCAGGTAGGGAAGTAAGGTGATGGGTAGTAACAGCTTAAGAACATGCTATAACAACAGAGTAAAGGTGACCAAGATGTGGATTATCATCTCACATTAGAACGTTTAGTGAGATTTAGGAACATGATATATGTGTCAGGCAATAGTGAGCTCAAGAATCTTAGCTTGAGGGAATTTCATTTCAATCCATATTTAGGTCACTTGGGATATCAAAAGACTCTAATAGTAGTGAAGAAGCTATACTATTGAACGAATTTGAAGAAAGAGGTAGTTGAGTTCATTGTACAATGTTTAAATTTCCAACAATTAAAAGTAGAGTGTAAGCATCTATGTGGTTTATTGTAGCCAATTTCAATTCCAAAATAGAAATGGGAGGTACTTTCCATGGATTTTATCATAGGTTTTTTGAGGACATCTAAAAAACATGATCCCATAATGGTTGTGGTTATGTTGTAGTAAAAACACAACCCCCCCATTATTGATTTGTTCACTTGAAATAATGGAGACCCTTTCTATAAGATTTTGACTAAACATCTTTTAGGATTTTTATTTAGTTGATTATCCTACGCTTTTGTTAATTTTTCATTATCTTTACATTTTTGTTTTGATTGCTTTGTTAAAATAGATTTTTTATAAGCTTCCCATTGATACTTGTTTCGCCACATTTAGACAACTAGTTTGTAAATGGCACTTCTTTGAAGTCTAATTATTTATGTCGCCTGGGTTAAAAATGCATAAAATGTAAATATTCCATTTTTGTAATTAAATTAGTTCAATAATATATTTGTTTTAAATATTAGTCCCTAGTTAGTTATTACTAACATTTTTAATTCTTTTACTTATACAGCCAAATCATGAAGCATCGAAATTTTAGAAATTTACTTCAATTTCTAAATCAATTACTAATCTTAAAAACCGAGAACATTGAAATGGCTATAGTTTAGAAACTAAATTTCATGAAAATAAAACCAAAATAAAAAATAATGTTTAATATTAAAATTTCAAATTAATGTTAAACTAATTGATATATAAAATATACTCAATTTAATTAATTTTAAATTTAATACATAAAATATATGTAAAATAAAAAAAAATAACCACAAAAACAATTTGATCACATCACGGTATTTCATCATAACTCTTTTTAAAAACCTTAAGACCTTTAAAATCCCTGATCTTCTGATTGCAAAAAAAACATACCTCCCCGAGGCTGATCTCCCGATCATAATCAAAGGGCATTAAGGCAAAGGTATCATAATTGAAACGTTATAGTTCATTTCTTGAAATTCATTCATACGAATGAGTGAATGAGTGAAGTAAGGTAGTGGTAGTTTATTATTAGTTTAAATATTAATATTATTTATAATAATAAATTTTAAATTTAATTTAATTGAATTAATATATAAAATTTAATTGAGTTAATTAAATTAAAAATTAAATTATATTTATATTTAATTAGTTTATAAATAGTTAAATATTTAATAGTTTAGATTAATATTAATTAATAAATAGTTTATATATAATAATTTAGTTTATAATTAACAATTGAATTAGAATTAAGTATTAGATAATTAGAATTCTAATTTATGATTAAATTTTTAATTAAATTTCTGATTTTTTTTTAGCCTAGCAATAGTAATTCTAGAATTGTGCCAGAATTAACTCATCTACTTTGGAAGTTGATAGACTGAGTGTTATTTGGCCAAATGAGGCCTAGGATGGCTCATTGGAAAGATAAAATCAAGGAGAAATTTTCTGAGGAGGTTTCAGTAACTGATTTGGTCATTCATTAGGTCGAAAATCAAGCAGAAGATCAAGATTTGAATTTAAAAAAAAAAAAAACAATTTTTTGAGTTTTATTTTGCATTTTCATTTGTCCAAGCCTCTTCTAAATGCAGATCCATTTGTTAATGATATCTTTAGCCAATTAAAACATCTCAGGTATCAATAGAGAGCTTATATTTTAATTTTCAATTATTTAATTAATTGCATTTGATTAGATTTGTTCTAATGGTATAAATGACATTTTGATTTTATTGTTGCATTTTAGTTTATTTTTATTTCTTCTTGCAGGAAAACAGTAGAAGAGATATCGAGAAAATGATTTCAATCAATGAGAATGCTCCAGTAATTAAAGATTGAAATTTTGAACAAATAAACTTGGATTGGGAAGATTTATCTTCAACAAACTTTCCTCTCAAGAATTTCTTTGCAAATATTATAAATAGTAGATTGCAGAATGTAATAAGAGGCCACTCTCCCTGCAATTTTGGACTTCTAAAAGCGCTTCTGTAAGAAGAATTTAGAGTTGTGGGTGCTAGTAGAGAAAATCTCAGATTTGAGGATTATTGAATATTTTGCCTTTGTATCTTGAATTACGCATGAAGGGCAAAGTTTGCACTATTATGGCTTTAGCTTTGAAAGTAGATGTGCAAGCAATGTAAAGAATTGTTGGAGACCAGGGACAAAGAAATGGATATAATAAATTGACATTTTTAATACTACTCTTTCAAATATTAGTTTCCTTTTTATGGTAACAGGAACGTGTGATTTTATTCATGTTTGTGCACTTTGTCAATATTAATAATTTGTTTCAATGTTGTTATTATGTATCTCTATTATTATGGATTAAATTTTGATTTCTAAGTAACTACTTACTCAGAAATCTATCTTATAAATCTGATTTATTAAATAGTAATGTGTTGTGAACTATTTCTGCATATTATTGTTTAATAATCGGATTTCTTGATTTGATAATCAATATCATTTTTGTGAATTAATTCCCAGAATGTTGTTGGTTTATTGTTTTAGTTAATAGGTCTCAATAGGATGTGTTTTGGTATCCATAATGTCAGTTAATTGAAACACTTCATTAACGTAATATTCATTATAAAGAAGACATATTTAAATCCCAATACTTTAAATATCTTACTCTTGGTTGGGTTAGATCTATATCTGCTTAATTGAGACAGGATTAAGATTAGTTTCTATTGCTTGCAGTATAGAATAAGCTTGCATTTAGATTAAGTTCTACATTCTTTTAAGTCCTCTTCTCAAAAGAGGCAAAATTTTAGTTGTGGCTTGGCTAAACGCAAATCAGCTTAAGGATCATTCTCTTGTCTGCTCAGCAAGAAGAAGTGATCTAATATCCCTATCTATTGGTAATTAAAGATACATCATAAACCAATAGCGATAGGAAGAAGGTAACTGGACCTAATTACACCAGTCAGAGCCACTAATCCAAATGGAAAAAGAGCTACTTTAAAGTCTAGACTGGGTGGTTATCCCCCATTGTTGTTGCAGTGATTTTCGAGGCATCAACATTTTTGGCGCTAGAAGGAGGGCCTGAGACTTTTTGTCTATTGGAGTCTTTTCAATTTTAACATTTTATTTATTATGGTGGCTCCTATTAAGCTTTCAATTTAGAGTTGTATCCATGCACGTGTATCTTCCAATACTCCACCCGAAGTGGTAAGACTGTTGTCTAAGGTAAAGTTTAATGGTAAGAAAATTTATTTTTCTTTTAATCATGTCTTTCAAATTATAATTTTCAAGGAATTGATGAAGGCATGTTATGCAAGATTTTTACTCTCACATTCGCGGAAAAAGCCAGAAACTAGTGTAGAGCTCTTCTAGTTGCCTCAATTCGCAATTGGGATCAATTTGTTACAATTTTCATTTGTAAATTTGATGGCTATGATTATGAACAAGTATGCAATGAAATTGAATATCTACGAAGGTTTGAAAATGAGTCTGTTATTGATTTTAATATTCAATTTCATTTGAATTGTTTAAGATTTAAAGTTGAAAATAAACCTACGGAAGAAGAATCATTAGATTGGTTTGAATATATTTATTCTCTTCCTCCCATTCCCAATCCATATGAAATTAACTCAAGCTTTGTCTCATCCGCTTCCAACATAAATGAGAATTCCAATATGGATGTGCAAATACATTATGATGAAGTGGTCTCACAAAGCTTGGAAAATATTTCTATTCAAATGCAAGAAGGTAATAGTAGCAATTTTGGAGAAAGAGCTGCCTTGAAATCCAAAAGTTACTCTGCGGTAAATTCAGAGATCAGATCGCAAATCATCAAGTACAAGTAACAATCAAAGTAAATAATAAAATGCAAAGTGTTGTACAAATTTCTAAATTCTTCAATAATGAACAAATGCTGAAATCAGAACAACAAAGCAATCTTCTTCAAAAAAGCATGAGTACGCAGAGGAATGATCTGCAATCTGAAATTTACAATGAGCATAATGCACAAGAATTCTCAAACATAGACATTTTTAAATGCATTATTTCATATTCACATTTTTCCCTTTATCCTGATATTTTTGGTGATGGTAATTTTTCCTCTCTCAGTATAAATGATATTTCAAAAAATAAAGAGAACGATCTAAATGAATTACCAATAAGATTATATCAAGATAGAGAAATAATTATTGATCATTCTTTTGAAATTAATGAACATCAAATTTTTGTTCCTCCTTGTTTTGATATATTGGATGAAATCGAAGGAAATTCTAGAGAATATTGTGAAGTCATTTATGATAATTACTCTGACATTGAAGATGTTGATTACTATCTTCATGAGGAAATTCAAATAACATCTAAGAAAGAGGAACGTCTTGATGATGAGTCTTGGTTTAGATTCGAAACGTCGACAAAAGCAAAAAAAGAATGAAAACTGTGGAATATCTGAGTTCAGATTCTAAAAAACCTAACCACAGAAATCTACAATCCATTATAATGAAGAACGTTTCAATTTAGAAATTATTCCAACCAATCATCATTCTAGAGCAACAAATTATCTTCATAATTTCGCTATTCAAGAAAACATTCCAATTTATGATTCATATCATGATTAAGTTATCATTCCTACTCATAATCACAATTCGTTTTCTAATTCACAAGTTGGAATTGACAATTACTCAAATTTCATAATTTTAGTCAATCTTTGTAAAAAGAAATTATTTCAAAATGATCCCAATTGTGTTGTAACCTTAGTTGTACCATTAGTGATTTCATTTTATTTTTGTTTCCTCACTTCTTTTGTTTAAAATCAGATTTTAATGCTAATTTTATTTTTCAGATTTTTGATACTTTATGCTAGCATATTGAGCACTCTATTATCAAACATTCAATTGATGCATTTCTCTGTTGGAAACTTGAAGTTTCATATTATAATCAAGAGCATCAAAAGATATTGATATTTAAATTTCAATGAATATTAATGTTTCATCAAAAGCTTATTTTTTCTCAAAGGCAATGCCAAAGAGAGAATGCATTTTTATAATTTAGCCAACAATCCGATTCAATCAATAATTTTCCATTTTATTTGAAAGATTTCCATCCATTTTTCATTAGCTTATTTGAAAACTATTTCGAAAATTTTCTTTCAAGGAAGATTGTTAATAGTTTAATATTTGTACATACCACTAACATTTTTTTCCAAGCCTTTGAATGTAAAAGTTCATCTCCACAATCTGGCCTTTCATCTCCTTTTTTGAACATTTTCTAATTATTAATAGAAATCCATCCATATTTCTATGATCCAATTGGTATTCAATTGGATAAGAAATTTCAAGAGAAAGAGATTTTAATTAAGTTGCTAACAATAACTGTGCATTCTACTTACAGATTTAATTTTCTTAGTTCAATTAGATTTGTATTTTTATTTTTAATGGTTGAACTATACATACATGCAGCAATTAAAATGAGAAAATGGTTGCACTAGAAATATGGCTATACCTAGCCATTTTCATGTATATGGTTAGAATGACAGTAGAATTAATTTAGTTTGTTTATTTTTATTTCAACAGTTCTACAGATTAAAAAATAAGACAAAGCAATCATCCCTTCTCATATATGTTTAGTGAAACATTTTCTTCCTATCAGACAGTTTTAATTCTTGTTTTCCTTTTTAAAATTTCTTACAACAATACCTCTACCCATGAATACATCTCTGCCTATTTCGAATAATGTATTGATAGAATTTAATTGAGTATGAACCTGGCACACATTTAAATATGTCTTGATATTCTTCTACAATTCGTGGCTTTATCCCATTCAGATCTTTAGTTTATTATCTGATGCTGCAATACACATCATATTCATTTACTAAAGGCATTATTGAGTAGTCACTATAACAATACATATTCTTCTCAAGTTGTTTAGAATAAGCAGAGGTAATAAATAATTGTTTCAATTCAAAAGAGAAGACTATTTTCATCATTATTTTTGGTAAATTTTATGTTCCTTGAACATGAATAAACAAATTTTATTTAGGTTGACAGCTCACTCTGATTTAGAATAAATAATGAGATGATTTTGAACAAAGTTAGAATTTCGATAAATCCGAGGAATGATTTGAAGATTCATGAGGTAAAATCTACAGACAATTTCCTCCTAGGTACACATCTACAAATTTGTTCTCATCTATTATTAGTTTCCGTTTTCCTTAATTTATTATTTATTTGTGTTCTATTTTATTTGCAGGTTTTCATTTGTTTTCAAAACTTGAAGTAAACAGCAAAATCATTTCAAATTTGCAATAGGTTCAGGGAAATTTTATTTAAGATTCATTAGAATTTGAGCATTTTTAACTTTGCTTTCAACCATCAGAAAACCCAATTGAAATTTCAAGCAATATCATAGGATTCAACTTGATTTTCATATTGCTGATACTTCAGTTAAAACATTTGCAATATTTTCATCCCATTCATCTTTGTCAATCATTTCATTCGAATATCACATCATCCACTTCACAACCATTTGTAGCAAAATATTTCATCAAAAGTAGCTTTTAGAATTTTTTATAACAAATTGTTCATAAAAGATCTTTGATGTATTACCTCGTTCATATGTCAGATCACATTTTGCATATCAGAGGTTTACAATGGAATATACTTCCATTATCATGAATCAACGATCTCTGATAAACGACTTTACCGATATTGCAATGACCACATAATTCTAGACCTGATATGAAATTCAAATCAAGTTTATAAAATATCACATCCATTCAATCACAATAAAAGTAGGGTCATAATTTTAAAGAGTCGATGTCTTGAATCCGATATGTTATTAAATTTTCATCATAAAATTATCAGGTCCACTCTTCGTCGCATATCGGTGTATCAAGAATTGTTATATCATGTGCTTAAGATTGCTGATCGCAAGTATCGATTGCCGATCACTGATTACCCACATCATCCATCGCTTCACTAATATTGCAATCACTTCATCACCTTTTTATTTATGCTCACATCACAATTCCGTATCTGCAATGTGGGAAGCATAATGTAAATATTCGCTGATCCTCGATATAATATTTCTTCAATGATGCGATCACTCCATCTCATCGCACATCTTCTCATCGCATGTCTTCATATTGGAAATTTGCCATTGCAACCTCCGATGCGATAGCTTCCAATGCATGTCTCTAAGTCATTAACATTTAATTGATATATGGCATAGCAACAACGGTGAAGTCTTATAGATTAAACTTGAAGCATGGTGAAGAAACATATGATGTGAATCATTTGATAAGGAATTTTGTTAATTTAAAGCGAGCTTGAGTAACTACTATGGTAAGAAAGCAATTGATAACAAATTTGCAAACAAATTCATATCATTTCAATTTCTCATATATTTCAGTTTTACATATGTAATTCCATAATTAAATATGGAATTCAAGACCTCTCTATCTTCATATTTAAATTTTATTACTTGGATTTGGTCTTAATTCTAGACAACTTATAAAATCATGGATTTTATATGAAACTTATAATATTTTGAGAAACAGTCATTACTACAAATTCTCATTCTCATTTCTGATGCATTTGTTTTCCCTTGAACACTAAGCATTTCATTTTTACATTTTACTGTTCGCTTTAGTTTAAATAAAATAAATAATGGTTTTGGGTTATAGGATTTTGGTTAGTTTGCCTTCTTTATGTTTTAATGTTAATTAAAAAGAGAAGTCAGTTAGTATTGGAGAAACTGATACCTTTCAGGTAAGATCAAATGCAATTATCTAATGGTAAGATCCATGTACTCACTTTCATTAATTTCTATTTCATTACTTTAGTTTTGTTTTTAAAGTGTGTTGATATAAAAAATTTATTTTGTAGTTCTCCATTTGAAGCTTTCAATCCTCTGCTGGCTCATACTTTCAAAGTCCTATACTCTTCTCCTGGCTTTATTTCAATAACCAACCATAATCTTTGTCGAAACAGCTACACTAGGAAGTTTTTGAACCTTTAGTTTGTTTCTTTAAACATTCCTTTTATTAGAAAATGATCAAAATGATGATTTGAAACAAGAAGATTGATATCAGACAGAAAGTTTTCATTGTGGTTGAATTTTATCGTCACTACTATCCAAAAAGTCTAAAACACTTACAACCCTGCAAAGTATGATTTTTCTAAATCTCGACATAAGAAGGAATGATTACACGATTATTTTATTTTTTCTTTATATTGTTGAGACATTGGTACAAACATTCTTGTTGGAGTTTATCTTTCAAAACTTGGATTTCTCTTTCCATTTTTTAAATTTCTCCATTTTTATTTTTTTTGTTGATTTCCTTTCTCACTTTGGCTTAAGAGTTCTTTTCTTTTGGTTTCAGTTTTGATTTTGATTACTTTGCCATAATTTATATGGAAGACCTTCTTGTTACCTAACAATGGTCGACATACATAGGGAAAAAATATTAATAGTCACCTATTAGCTTTTTCTTTAATCTCATAATAATTTTTTTTCTTATCATAAACGTAGACATACTTAAGGAAGAGATTATAAAACAAGAGAAGTTGACAAAGTACCATAAAATATGAGAAATTATTTTTCATCAAAATTGTAATTATTTTGAGATTTAAATATTTTATTAAGATCATTCAAAGTTCTATTATCATTCAAGAAATATTATTTTTAACCAAGTAAAGACATTTTACAACAAAGCACCTTTAACTCTGAAATTGTCATTCTTAACTCTTAAGGAGTCAATGGTTCTCCTTGTCCCAAAAGGTTTTATTTTGCTAGAGTGTAATCCAAAAATATATTTAAAACTTGAAACATAAGAGGTCTCATCATGAGTCTACTTACCATGATCATAGCGGAAAAATAGGCTGACATTACCAACACTGCTAAACAAACTAGGGTAATGGCTTATGATTGCAAACAATTATAAGACAAAGGGTCTCCTCACGAGCCAACTTATTTAGTCCAATTATAACCAGTGAATGGCATTGTCAACTATCTGGCTACCAAATAAGGATGGCTTTTAAGAAGTAAAAAATTAAAAATTAAAAATTAAAATAAACATATATAAATGGATTTATCTCTAGGTCAATAATTTTTAAAGAGATGAGATTCTGAATCATTGATGATTAAAAGGTAACCCTATCGAGACTATAAATGTTTGCTGGAAGTAGTGGCTCTACCTACGACAAATGAGTATATTTTAAAAGCTAAGTTGTAAAATGGCCCCTGCTTTATCTCTATAACTAATTAAGGACTGATATAGAGTTTTGAAATATTTTAGTTTATGAGGAATTTTAAGAGAAACTAAAGTTAGATGATTCTTACTTTTATTCAGACTAATGAACCTAGTCAAGCAATCAAAAAGTAATTTTCTCTTCTTTAATTATTTTTACTTTAATTTTAGGAAAATCTCATTCATATCTAACAAAGATAACTGGTTTTTCTCCCTTCTGTCGCCATTGTTGTGGTAAAAACACAACCCCCCCATTATTGATTTGTTCACTTCAAATAATGGGGACCCTTCCTATAAAATTTTGGCTAAACACTTTTTAGGATTTTTATTTAGTTGATTATCCTACCCTTTTGTTAATTTTTCATTCTCTTTAGATTTTTGTTTTGATTGCTTTGTTAAAATCAATTTTTTATAAGCTTCCCATTGATACTTATTTCACCTCATTTCGACAACTGGTTTGTAAATGGCACATGTTTGAAGTCTAATCATTTTTGTCATTTGGGTTAAAAATGCATAAAATGTAAATATTTCATCTTTGTAATTAAATTAGTTCAATAATGCATTTGTTTTAAATATTAACCTCTAATTAGTTATTACTAATATTTTTCATTCTTTTACTTATACAGCCAAATCATGAAGCATCGGAATTCTAAAAATTTATTCCAATTTCCAAATTTATTACTAATCTTAAAAACCCAAAACATCGAAGTGGTTGTAGTTTAGAAAGTAAATTTCATGAAAATAAAACCAAAATAAAAAATAATGTTTAATATGCAATGTTAAATTAATTAATTAATTGATATATAATATAATCAATTAAATTAAATTTAAATTTTAGTACATTAAGGTTTATATTAAAAAAATTTAATAAAATAATAAAAAAATATTTTCTCTCATGGAGCTTTTGATCGAACTTTTTAAGAAACCCGAATTACTTTAAAATCCCCGATTCTCGATGCGAAAACATACCTCCCCGACGTCGATCTCCCAATCATAGTTTCAAGGGCATAGGCAAAGTATCATAATGAAACGTATAGTTCATTTGTTTGAAAATTCACTCATACGAATGAGTGAATGAGTAGTAAGGTGAGTGAAGTAAGGTAGTGGTAGTTTATTATTAGTGTAAAATATTTAATATTTTATAATAATAATTTTTAAATTAATTAATTGAATTAATATATAAATTTAATTATTTTAATTAAATTAAATGAATTATTATTTAGATTAATTAGTTTTAAATAGTTAAATATTTAATATGTTAGATAATATTAATTTAAAAATAATTTTTAATAATAGTTTATTTTATAATTATCAATTGAATTATAATTAATTATTAGATAATTAGAGTTTTAATTTATGATTAAATTTTTAATTAAAATTCTGATTTTTTTAGCCTAGCAACAGAAATTCCAGAATTGTGCTAGAATTAACTCATCTACTTTGGAAGTTCATAGATTATGTTTTATTTGGCCAAATGAGGCCCATGATAGCTCATTGGAAAGATAAGATCAATGACAATATTTCTAAGGATGTTTCACTAATATATTTGATTATTTATTGGGTCGAACATCAGGAAGAAGATCAAGCTCCGAATTAAAAAAAATAAAAAATAAAAAATCAATTTTCTGAGTTTTATTTTGCATTTTCAATTGTCCAAGCCTCTTCTAAATGTAGATCTATTAGTCAATGATATCCTTGGCCAATTAAAACATCCCAGGAATCGATAGAGAGCTTATATTTCAATTTTCAATTATTTAATTAATTGCGTTTGATTGGATTTGTTTTAATGCCAGAAATGACATTTTGATTTTATTGTTGCATTTTAATTTATTTTTATTTCTTCTTGCAGAAAAATAGTGGAAGAGATATGGAGAAAATTATTTCAATCAATGAAAATGCTCTGGCAATTAAAGATTTGAATTTTGAACAAATAAAATTGGATTGGGCAGATTTCGCTTCAACAAACTTTCCTCTCAAGAATTCCTTTGCAAACATTATAAATAATAGATTGCAGAATGTAATAAGGGGCGTCTCTCCTCTGTAATTTTGGAGTTCTAAAAACACTTCTGTAATAAGAATTTAAACTTATGGGAAGGAGTAGAGAAAATCTCAGATTTGGAGATTATTGAGGATTTTGCCTTTGTATCTTGAATTATGCATGAAGGGCAAAGTTTTCACTATTGTGGCTTTAGCTTTGAAAGTTGAAGTTCAAGCAATGTAAAGAACTGTTGGAGACCAGGGACAGAGAAATAGCAATAAATTGGCATTTTTAATACTATTGTTTCAAACATTAGCTTCGTTTTTATGGTAACAAGAAAAGTCTCATTTTATTCATGTTTGTGCCCTTTTTGTCAATATGGGTAATTTTCCTCAATGTTGTTATTATGTATTTATGTTCTTATGAATTAGTAACTACTTGCTCATAAATCTATCTTATAAAAATGATTTATTAAATAGTAATGTGTTATGAACTATTTCTGCATATTATTATTTAATAATCGAATTTACTCATTTGATAATCAATATCATTTTTGTGAGTTACGTCCCAAAATGTTGTTGTTTTATTATTTCAGTTAATAGGTCTCAATAGGATGTGTTTTGGTATCCATAATGTTATTTAATTGAACTACTTCATTAACTTGATATTCATTATAAACAAGACATATTTAAATCCCAATACTTTAAATATCTTACTCTTGGTTAGATTAGATCTATATTTGCCTAATTGGGATAGGATTAAGATTAGTTTATGTTGCTTGCATTATGGAATAAGATTGCATTTATATTAAGTTCTACATTCTTTTAAGTCCTCTTCCCAAAGGAGGAAAAATTTTAGTTGTGGCTTGGCTGAACCCAAATCAGCTTAAGGATCATTCTCTTACCTTATCAGCAAGAAGAAGCAACCTGATATCCCTGTCTATTGGTAGTTAAAGATACATCATAAACTAATAGCGATAGGAAGAAGGTAATTGGACCTAGTTAAACCAGTCATAGCCATTAATCCAAATAGAAAATTAGTTGTTTTAAGATCTGGATCAGGTGGTTATCCCTCATTGTTGTTACAGTGATTTTTGAGGCATCAACAGGTTGAAAGGTTTGCCAAGGTAGGTAACCTCATTATAGTGAAGTCTACTAATTTAGCTAGTGAGATAGCTCATGTCTTCATCAGGGAGACAACGATATCATATGGTCTTCCCAAGAATAATGTATCTAACAAAGATGTCAAGTCCACTTCTAGGTTTTGGAAGGAGTTGTTTGCAGGTTTGTAGAAAAAGTTGGATTTCAATACAACTTATCATCTACAGATAGATTGATGAATAGAGAGGTTAACAAGATTATGGAGAATATGATAAGGATGTATTTTAAGCATCAGCAATGAAAGTGGGAAGACTATATTCCACTAGTAGAGTCTGCGTAAAATAATGGGTGTCAAGGATCCTGAGGTATGAATCTGTTTGAGGCACTTTATGGGCAAAGTTGTAATACACCCATTAGCTAGAGTGATCTAGTGAACATGGTACTAATTGAACTAGACATGTTGGTAGAGATGTAATAGTAAATGAGGATTATCAAGAAGAATATAAAGGAAACACATCATAAGCATAAGAGTTACGTCGATTAGCATAGGGTATTTAAGGAGTTTCTAGTTGGCGAGCATGTGTACTTGTGCATCAATCCCAATAGGATCTCCTTGGGGATTGGATCATGTTCCAAGCTGGCACCTCAGTATTGTGGGACTTTCAAGATCCTTGAGAGGATTGGACCAGTGGCCTATAGAATTTCACTATCTTTGACAGTGAAATTTGGTGATGTTTTCCATGTTTCATTACTTAATATATATGTGAAGGATATTGATCATGCAGTTGACTAGTCTATATTGCAGGTGGAGCTAGATGGATAATTCTAGCTAGAACCTCAATGCATATTCCATTAGGAACAACTCATGCTTTGGAACAGGGAAATCAAGCAAGTTAAAGTGCATTGGAAGCACTTTGGGCCCAATAAAACTACATGGGAGATAACTGATTAGATGTGGGCTATGTATCCTTCATCACTTGTTGGTGAAGGAAAATACTTTTTTGGTATATGTACACATCTACCTATGGTTGTTATTGTAAATACCACAATGAGATATGTTATAAATTGCTAATAAGCTATATGATTTCCATGTTTGTCATGTTGGTCAAGGTTTTTGTTAACACCCAGGTTGTTCCCTTTGACTCTTGAGGGAATACGGCTGGGGTAACCACTAACCAATCTTTGGGCTACAGCTTCTAGCCCAGCTGTAGTCAGAGAGGGCTCTCTCTTTTAGGTTTGTCACTGTTTTAGTGAAGGTTTTAGGCTAGTTATGAAGTGAATTTTTTGGTTGTTTTCTATGTTTGGTTGGGAGGATGCTTCTGATAGCATTTAGAGTCTGTCTTCAGGTGAAGCTAATCCATTGGGCAATGGGGTCTTGGACTATTGTTCCCTTGAGGTCTTGACTGAAGTGTGGAGGTAAATATAGGGCCTGTATGTATCCTGTGAAACAAACTATAAAGATTGGGAGTGAAATGAGGAACAAATTAGCAAAGAGAAATTAAGAATTCTTTACTTGAGCTGATTGGTGTGAACGAGGTCTGTTATTTGGGAGCAATTTCTTGAATTCCTAAAATAACATGCTATTGTGATGATGCAGTATTAAAGATAGCACTGAAGAATTACTCTTTAAATACCATAACTGAAGAAAAACATATAAAAACAGCTAGGATTGAACTCAGGGCAATGGAAGATTAAATCCTGGGTTATTCTTTTTCCTCGCTATTCAGAGATTGAATATACGTGGGTAACATGAGCGATACAAGAAAGTATAATAAATATAATTGTAACAGAAAGGATTAAGGAAACTTATTGAGCCATGGAATACACAGGAATCCTGCAACTTTAAGCCACACACCAGCAAGTCATCATGAGAGACAATATCTGAAGAAATCCCATTGTTCTTTGTATTAGCTGTTTGAATCTTTACAACATCAGAGTAACAGAAGAGACAATGAGAGCTTTTTACATCCGGAGTCCAACCCCCGCTAACAAAAAGGAGGGGGAATATATAGAAGTTTGTTACAAAAATATCTCAGGTATGAGTCATCTGAGTGGAAAAATATCTTCCTTTAATAGAACTGAGTTGGTAGATGAGCAGTTATTACAATCTTCAATGAGTTATAAAAGCTATTAACTCCTGTCAGAGCAATTTTGGCATCTGGAGCTTACGGAGTTGGTTGAAGTCGGCTGAATGCTTTGACTTAACTGCTGAGTGGCTTGTCCGTGCAGCTGTAGTCTGTGTGTTCTCTTGGCCAGCTGTCATGGTCCATCTGTTGGGTTTGTCTTTAATTGCCTTAAATGCTTGCTTTATCCTCATGCTGTCCTGTACTTGACCTGGGCTCGTAGTGACCGAAATAACTGAAGCTAACGTGGCAGAATTCTGAGCATTGATTGCCACCAGTCTTCCTTGGGCATTTGATGTCTCCTAATTTTTATCAAGGTTTCATCAGTCTCTATGTATTTGAAGAAATTGGGAGGAGTCTCAAAAAGGTGATTTACTTCATTTTCAATGAAGAATAGACTTCCCAATTTATCATATAAGTTCTGTCCTGAGGGAGGCCCTGTCTGTTCAGATGAACTGCCAGATGCAGTGATCTGATTCTCCATGTATGTTACCATTCTGTTGGCAAACTGTTCTTGGGAGACCAATTTTCCTGCACTAGTCAATAGACTGGGCAGGCCTCTTGCTTGCAGTTCTGCCAGTTTAACCCTGAACTCCTCCACATCTGCTGTCATCTCAAAGCACTTTCTCTCCACTGCCTGTATATAACTTCTAAGGGTGAGCACTTTCTTGGCAAGGAGGACAGCTTCTGTTCTATTAGGAATGCCTATGGCCGCCAACTCCTCTTGCTCATGCCTGTTCAAGTAATCCACCATCCTATTGGCCTGTTCTGGCCTGTTTCCCAGTACTGCTTTGGCCCTATCAATCTCTATATGAGCTTGGCCTAGCAATTCCATCTGCTGATGAATTGTCTTTATGGATTTCCATTGTTGTGTGATGGATTTGCTTATCTTGGCCCATAAAATCCTCTTTATCTCGGCCATGGCTGTTTCCAGATTTAGTTCCTTTTCTAAGGCCTTTATCCTATCCCTGAGGGTCTTTATTTCTCTGCCCTGCTCAGCCACTGTCATCTTGGATTTATCATATTTTGACTCCAGCTCTGCCAATTTCTCCTTGGCTTTCTTTATTTCATCAGCTTGGAGCTCCATTTTCTTGACAGCCTTAGTTATGTCCTCTATAGATGGACTGTCCTGTTGAGCTGATGATGTTCCTGCTGCCTCTGTTGTGGGGGCCCCTGTTGCCCCTGATGTTGCTGTTGTTGTTGCTGTAGTAGAAGTTGTTGGAGGAGCTTGGGAAGTGGAATCTCCCTGTTTGTCCTGTATTGCTCCTTCCAATTCCTTCTCCAGTTCCCTTATCCTTTGATCCTGTTGTAGTAAGAGGTCTAGCTGATCCTCTACCTGTTTCTGCTTTTGAAGTTCAGCTGTCTGAGGGTGTTCAGTGGGTGGCAGCTTCAATCTCTTCCTTAATGCCCTGAGGTCATCATCTTTCTTCTTGATAAGGGCCTTGATGCCTGTTGGATCATCAGGATCATGTCCTAAGTCAACAATGATATCCTCAAGGGATTTAATTCTGTTGTCCTTGGCTTTGGAGGACATCCTCTCAATGTCCAGCTGAGTGTTAGTATTTTTCAATGATTCTTTCAGCTCATGGGCCAGTGTGGCCTTTTCCACTAGGGTGGCATAGACCATCTCTCCAACCTGCTTGTGGAGTTCGATTTGGTCCATAGGGTGTATGTCTCTGGCCAGGACCTCCACCCTTGTCTTGATGAAGTCTGCAGCTGTCTTAGGCTGCGGCCCCTTGGGCTTAAAATGACTGAAGATCATCTTCTCTTCTTGGATGTCATAAACTGACATCAGTCTTTCTTGCATGGCTGGTGTAGCATCTATAAATTGTTTGTACACCTCAGCCCTCAATAGCTCATTTTGAGCCTTTATTTGTTTGAAAGAAGCCTTGGTGCTCTTTGGCTTCTTGCTCTGCTGTGATTGGGAGGCCACCTCCAAGCTGACCTGTAAGTTTTGCTCCTGTTGAAAGGATCTTGTTCCTGTCTGCTGGCTTCTCTCCTTGTCTTTTGTTGAAATATTTAAGACATCTTCAGTGATGTCTTCTACCTCTGGAGAACCTGCCCTTTGCCTTTTGGCTTCTGGCTGGTCGGAGGATCCACTGAGAGGAGTGGACTCTTCTCTATGTCTCTTTACTCCCCTTTCTTCATGTGCTGGGGTCTGTAAGACTGGGGCAGTTGATTGCTTCGTTTGGGGTGGTGGTGTTTGTATCGCAGGGGTTTCTGCCAGCCCATTCTGTGGCTTTTCAGCTTGTTCCTACTGCTGGCCTGTTTGCTGCTCTGTTTCCTTCTGAGTCTCCTGGCCTATTTTCAGTTGTACCTCCTACTCTGTTTCCTTCTCTTTCTGCTGCTCTGTTTGCTGTTCAGCATGTTGCTCAGTATGTCCCTTTACCAGCTCATCCTCTGCACCTATTATGCCTTTGCCTTTGTCCATTGCTGATACTGATGTAGTAGGTGCCTGAGGTGCAGTCCTTGTTACTGAGGTCCCTTGTCCCACTGAGTAAGGCAGTCTGAAGGGTACCTGCTGCACATAATCTAGGTCAATAGTCTTTTCAAGCTCCTTGACATTCTTAAGCATTCTTTCTTCCTCAGTTAAACCCTCAACTAGAGTATCTGGTTGCCATTCTTGCAAGTTGGCATATTGTTCTATGTGAGGGTATTGGCAATGCTTAATGGCTAGGAGCCTATACTTATTTCTCCTAGCAGAGATGACTCCTTGAGGATCATAAGGGACCCACCGAAAGCTATAAGACAGCTTGTAATTGTCCTTTAGGATCAAATCTGCGGCCTCCCATCCTTCCTTCCTATTCATGATAAAAGGGCCCATTTCATTTTGAAGTTGAGGTGAGCCTTTTTCTTGGAGCCGTGGAAGTGGGTAAGGTCTGATTGAATCAGTTGCCTGTAATATTCCAATGAAAATAACCTCATTGGCACGTATTTTAGGAGCCTATATGGGCAGACCTCACATCCATAGACCCTGAAGACTGTATGATGTCCATATAGGTACCAGTCACCTATTTTGTTTTTCTTGGAAAGTTGCAGAGCTTTCTTTATTTCATTGGATACTCTGGGAGGTGGGGACTTCATCAACATGCAGAAGACTGGGTAGACAAACTGGTCAACAAATTCACAATAGGTATAGGGTGAATTTGTGACTTTGTGATAGACTGAGGTCCAGAAGATAACAGATCTTCTTTCCCCTGTATGATCTAGCCTTTTGATGTAGCATGGGAAGGCTTCAGAGTGATAATACATGAACATATGGTAGATGTAGGCTGAATATCTGAAGACCCCCTGTCTATCCACTTTGGTTAACTGATCATGGATCTTATTGGCTATGAACTTAGCAAAGTTGTACTTTTGGGCAGGGGGTTGATATGGGCTGTAAACAGACAGCAGTGCTAGCATGGCTCTATCCACATGCTCACTGTTTTGGTACCCCAATACATAGGCTATCATGTCTAGTAATAGCCTGCCCACATCATTGAATTGATCATTCAGATAGGGAGGTGGCTCTGTAGTCTGGCACTCAGGTCTCATGAAGTTCCTGATGATCTTTTGTAGTTCTTCACCAGTCAACTTGTCACCAGCGTCCATCAAATGATTCATGGAGAAAGGGATCAGCAACTCTGTCTGATCAAAGTGTAACATTTTGTTTATGGACTCAGCATTGATTTGAAATAGGATCCTCCCTGATGGGGTGCTGACAGCTCTATGCTGGGCATCATAGTGTTCAGCACAAAGGTGAATGATTTCGGGGAAAACATTCACAGCTGGGAGACAGTAATAGGGCAGGTTTGACTCCCAGACCCCATGTGTACCATGCCCATCCTTGTGGTCTTCCCTTAGTCTACTGAAGGTCTGCAAAAAGTCCCTGTTTCCTTCAAAGTCTCCAATGAGACCATCCTTGTCTACTAGTGGCAGGGCTTCCAGCTCTTTGTTTGTTTGACTCTGTGAGGCCATACTGATGGATGAAGTTGCAGTAGATGCCATGATAGAAGCTGGTTTGTAGGAATAGGGGCAGTGATTTAACAAGTGCTTAAAGAGTTTTTTAGCTGGAACTCAACTGTTGATACAGTGAGGTGTTCTTTCTTCAGACGGTAATGCAAGTTGGATTGTGTGTTTGCTGTGGAATTCACAAGGATGTGAATTGTTAATGCAAATTTTGCAGGGCTAGTCAGACTTCTTTGGTATAACAACAAGTGGGCTGTACTTGGCAAAAGGGAACAATGCCTAGTACCTCGGGAAGGATTTCGGGGTCTTTAGCCCGCGAAACGAGCATTCTTCTGCTGAATTGGGGTTTAAGGGTGCTGCAGGTTGCTTGGCTAACTTGGTATGATAGGCAGAACTGAATTTGAAGAGTTTTACTGGAGCCAAATGGTGAATTTTACAGAGAATTAAAATGCATGGGCGAAGTGGGAAACCGGCTAAATACCTGGAAGAACCAGCTTAGACACTTGCGAGCTGGGCTGTGGAGGCTTGGCACAGTGGAATTCTGGACTTGCAACGGTCGAAATCTTCAAATTGTGTTGGTTGGATAACAATTTTTTCGCGGCAGCTGGTTGTCAACGGCTCCTTCTTTTACGCATGAAAATGACTTAAAACGACTTATTTGGCCGTTTATAACGTTGAATTTTGTAAAAAGACGCTATTGGCGCTTTTCCGTCGATGACATCAGCATGACGTCATGGTGGGCCCATTGTACGGCGGTGACGTGGCGCTGACATGAGGGCCAGGGTGGCGGGACACGGTGGCGGGCTGATGTGGTGGCAAGGCTGCGTGGAGGGCTACGGGGCGCGGGGGTGGACAGAAGTGAAGTGACGTCACGATGACGTTGGAGTGACGTGGGAGGGAGAGCGGTAAGCCGGGTAGTGGTAAGCAGGTTCCCCGCACCACCTTTGGGGCAAAAGCGGTAACGGGGAGAGGGCTCCGAACAACCTCAGCGCCCGCCACGCGTCCTCGTACGAGCTCAAAACAGCTTTCCCCGGACGCTAAAGGTCGACAGATCAGGGCGCAAGATTGACCGCCCACCCTTGGATCTGACCGGTGGAGATCGGACGGCTGGCGGGTCCTCCGACGGGTCGTGCAGGTTTGGAAGGGGCCCACCGGGTAATTAAAATATTGGTTTAAATATTTGGTTGGGGAACTTTAGGATTTGTGGTTTTTTCTGGGTTTTTTTCATTTTTTGCAAAAGGGTTATGGGTAAAAGGGGTTATATGATGATTTTTCTTTGCAAATGAGGGCTATATGAGCAGAATGACATGGAATGAGAGAAGATAACCTGGGGGGTTCATCAAAGTGACCAGGTGTCATTTTGATTCCCTTTTTGAACAGACCATATGGCTATAATGCCAAAGGAGGGATACTTATAGACATTTTGGGGTTTATACACCATGGTGTTAATACTAGTAGGGAAGGGTAAAATAGGGGAATTACATAGTAGGATTAGCTGTTAATGTGGAGGGGAACATGGATGAGGATCAGTACACCCAAGTCTTCTTGAAAATAACTTAGTGTAAAGAGTAGATCAAAATGAAAAGACCTTTTGCACAAGAAATGTGGCTTTTAAGGCCATAAGAATATGACAAAACAGTAACCTTTTCTGATCTACATAAGTAGAGAAAGGGGTGTTAGTAATGAGTGATATACAAATGAAAACAGGGAAGTTAGTCATGCTCCAGTGTGTTGATTTTCCTGTAGATGTTTTAGCAACTTTGGTCTTGAAAGAGAGACCACTTCTGCAACCCCATCTACCTACCCAACTATTTTGCCTAACATTTTTATTTCTTCTTATAGGGTGCATTAAGGCTAGCAAACCCTTTAAATGCCTTTTCTTTTACATTGGCTTTTTTGCTTTCATTTCCTATGTAAGGCTACCCTTATTCCTTCCGGGCCCTAGATTAAACAGTTGGGAACCTTAGCTTCTCTATCTAGCTGCTGATCTGCCAAGATTAAACAGTTTGGACAGATTTCTTTCTCTATTCTACAACATAAAAATTGAAAACATGGCATGATCCAGATTAGGCTGTTGGACCATCCATCAAAATTGAGTTCCTATCAAGATTGAGACACACCTTGTCTCCTTATGGAAATATGGGATCTTTGCATTTATCAAAGCAGAGCATATTTGGACCTTTGATATCCAATCATGAAATATGAAACCTATTGGTATAGGTATCCAACAGTTTTCAACAGTTGTTTATTGTAAACTTGCATCAAGCTAAGTTATAAAGCTCCATGGGTAGTATGTTTTGGTTTTCGGCAGATTTTCTAGTTATATGTGTCATAGAACACCAAGGACAGTGTTTCCCTGGTAGGGTTGGGTTTGTAATAGCACCATATTAAAATTTCACATAATAAAGCTTAATAAAGGAAAAATAATAAGGCCAAGGTCATGGGACATGTATTCCAAGCTGAATGTTGGGAAAACCATCCTAGTGGGTGTCACTTTGGTTTATTATGGCTACAGAAATTAGCAAAGGCACTGGAAAAGAAAAAGATGTAAAAATTAGCATTTATTTATGAAAATAAAGGAAAATACAACAAAAGAGATATGAAGAGTGACAAATTTACATGAGGAGGAAAATTCAAGGAAAATAGAGGAAAATTAAGAAAATAGACACCTCAATAATAGAAAGGCTTTTGAGGATCAATTTGTAGCTTTTGTCAGTTTAGCTTTCCCTAGTTTAGCTTTTGTCAGTTATGTTTTGGAGCTCTCCTCTATTTTCTATACTCTTAAACACTTAGAGCATTCTTAGAGCACTCTAGCATTGCAGAAAGGAAGGAAAAGGAAGGAAAAGGAAAGTAAAGGAAAAGAAAGGAAGGGTGGATCAAGCAAATTCAACAGGAATATTTTGCAGATAATAAGTTTCATGTGTAATTTCCTAGCTAGAGTATGAATGCATGGTACATGCATTTGTATATTTGGTTCATGTTTTTCATTGACATTGGTTTTTTCAGGTTTGTTACAGATCAATTATGGCACATCAACCCCGACTTCAAGATCAGTACTATTAGGGTCCATCAAGCACTAATTTAGTTGTTTCATGCCCTAATGAAGTCAACCATCATCATGCTTGTTTCCTAATAGATTCCATGACAAAATTCATCCAAAAATTGCCCCTAATGAGATTAGCGCAGGGAGGCCTTTATCAGGGTGCACTGTAGTGCAGCCAATACACTGTCAGTGTGCATTGCAGTGCACTCGGTCCCTCTTTGGCCTGTGCTGGTCGAATTTGAGCGAATTTCCATGAGGGTTTGAAAGATTCCTTATCCATTGGATGCCTTTAGAAGTTTCTCAAGGGTATCGACTCCTTTGGGTTCATATTTGGATGAGGGAGGGAGTTAAGGGACATAAATCTTTTTATGCCTTCCTCCATGGAACTAAATCCCAAATTGGGAGAGCATTCATGATCACCATTAATGGCCTAACCTCCTTCATTGACCTATAAAAAGACCACTCATTCAAGTGATCATGGGCTGGATTTCATTGAGATAGGGAGATCCTGTTAGTATGAGATTTGGATCAAGTATTGTAATGATGTTAAAGTGTCTTTCTTGTGTGAGGAGAGGAAGGGATTGAATTGGAGGAGTGTCACTGAGTCGAGAAAATATGGGTTGTAAATCTTCCTTTTATCAATAAAGTCTTCAAAGATTTTTCCTTATGTTTGTATCGTAAATTGATGCTTTCATATGTATATCATGCTCTTGATTCCATGTTATGTTTAATCGATAGACCATTATCATATGCTTTGATGGGTTTTTGTCTCTGTCTGTGTGCAGATACTTTTCAAGTGGCTTAAGTATGGAAAGGTGTAACAAAATGAGTCAAGGGAGATAAGCAGCAAGCGGAAGCTACAAGTTGGTTTCTATTCTCTCTTGTTTAATCTATTGGTTATAGAAAAGGTAGATAATGCTTTGCACCATTGTTTCCAGACTTAGGTACTAGTCTAGAGGGTTAGGCATTTGTCTAGGAACACTAAATATTCTGGAAACAAATTGGCGACTCCATTGGGGATACATTAACCTTTTAGTAGCTAATAAGCCTATTAAGACATTTTTACATAGTGTATTTATGGTCGTTGATTGAATTTTAGTCATAATTCATAGAAAATTGAGCCAAAACATTGACAAAATTACCTTCAGAATGGATTACTGTCATCAACACACTCCAGTGAAGGACACAATGTGCTGCAATGCACTTCCCGTATAGAGCCAGTGTGCTGAAGTGTAGTGTCTCTCACTATTGCCTGTGCTGATCCCTTGAGGGTCAGTTTCCAATCTAGGAACTGAATTTTTTGTCAATTTTCTCCTATTTTGAATTGTTTGCTGAATATCAGTGATGTCTTATCTATGAAAATTGTCTTTTCATCTCCTTATCTGGCCCTACTTAGACTAGGATTGATAAATGTTTCTTATGTTTTGCTTTGTCATTTTCAATATATAGTCGAAAGTTAGTTTTTTGTCAACTCGTCTTTGTTGAAAGAAAGTCAAAAAATAAATTGTCGTAAAGTCTTCATTCATAAAAGATCACTTGATTTATATGTGAATATGATTTGTCTTTTCGTTGAAAGTTTCGTAATTCCTAATTTCTTTGAAATCGAAAGTGTCATAAATTCTTCTTTTCCTTGAAAAGAAATTGTCACAAAATTGCCATTTTTATGAAAAGAGATTTTTGATCACTTGTGCATTAGTTTTCTTTTTTTTTTCATTCACATTAAGGAAAATCGGAAATAAATACATGGATTTTTCATTTTAAAGTTTTTGTTTTTGTGCTAAAAAAGGAAAGGTTTAGGTAATTGCATCTAGTTTGTGCTCCTTATTGATTGATCAAAAGGTACTTGTTTGCTCTATCCCTAGTAGCTAGGATTTTCATCGTTAAATAGAATAGAAAAAAAATGCTTGTCATGATAGTTTCATTCCTAGTAATTTCATAATACATCACATGGTGAACTTGTAAGGAAAATTCCTAAGCAAGATCAACTTAAAATAAACATCAATTTACCTAATGGAGCATTGTCATTAACGTAAACATTTAGTGGTTCTAGGCTAGAGACGTGTTCGGACATCGTAAAAAAAAACTATTGTCACTAACTTGTCTGCAATACATCTTGAGTGTGATACCTCATTCCATGTACATGAGTATATCATAGCTCATCCATGTACCTTCGGGTATATAGGGAAGTGGTACAATATGTAAAGTATATGGGAATCCTCTCACTATGCGGTTTTACATTAGACAGAGCTTATATAGATTGGGCCTCCACGTACCTTCGAGTATATATGGGAGGACAATTTTAGGTTGCTACCCATCCTTAAGTAACCGAGTCGGCCACCTTGTAAACTGTGATACACCAAACATAGCATTCGAGGAGATTGCATGCTTGTACTTCTTAGTTCGCCAGGAGGTATTCTACAGTTCACAGTTGCTTGGTAAACCTTTTGCCTAGTATATCCCTTTTTGTTTATTTCATTTTGATAATCAAATTAATCAGCAATTGTGGAGGAACATCAACCCATACCTCATCGTTCACGGAGAACACTGAGAAAAATGCTTTTGCCTCCTGAAGTGACACTGATTCGGGAAAAGTCTTCTCGCTTCTCTGAGTCTAGTACATGAGGAACTCCTAGTTATTCATCTAAGTTACCTTAATCATCTATTTTGGTAAGTAAAGAGAATCTAGTTACTCCAACTATTTCTGGTACATATGTTCCTGAAGAAGATGTTTCACAATTACTTGAAGACATTAGCACTGATCCTAGTGAAACAGTAGCCAAATTTGTTCAACAACAAGTTGATCCTCAAATTGAAATTGCTGAACAAAAAAGTAATTCTGAACCTGAATCAGTTCAACCAGAAGTTAATCCAGAATCTACCCCAATTCAAACAGAAGTTACATCTAAACTTGAAGTTATTCAGGAACCTCTTTCTTAAACTATTGTTCATTTACCTGAACATCTGGACTTCAAATTTGAACATTCGGAAGTTGTTACTTTACTAGAAGACGATAAACCAGTTATCCCTCAGATATCGGTAACTATTCAAACTTCAACTTCATCAACACCAGAAATCTTTTATGGACCTGATGATGAAATTCGTCCACTAGGTTTAATTTTTGTAGAGGAGGAATTGGGAGAAGATTCTACACCTGGAACCTCGTTTCACTTTGGAACTAGGCTTTATCTTTACCCTAATACTCCTAATTTTTTCGCTTTGATCCTACTTCTTTTCAACTACACATCGATTCTTTAGGACAACTTTTGGGTCAGTTAACTATGGCTGAACAATGGTCAACATCTCAGATTGTATCATCAGATGCAGTTGTAGTAGAATCTTCTGTTGTAACCTCTTCAATGATTTTTACCACACCTGAGTCGCACCTGTATGGTGAATCATCCATCCCAGTTGGTTACCAATCATTTTCTCGAACCCACTTAGGGATTTCTTCTACACCATGGTCATCACCCATGTCCTCAACCAGAATTTTACCTGGTTCTTCTCTAATGGGAACTCAACAGTTTGATCTTGTATATTAGTATCAAGTCAGGCAATTTGCTCAAAAAAGACCTATGTATCCATTAAATACTGGATTACCACCATATGGAGGGCAATATGCTTATTCACTGTATTCTTCTTATTCCAGAGGACTACCAAATGGTAATATCCCACAGTATTCAGGTCAATCTAGAATTAGAGTTTTTCAATGGAACCAACATTGCCAATTTAATCAAGGCTTGTGTATCCAACACAACCAATGCAAACTATGTCAACTATTACTGCTACACCTATTGTTACTATTGTACCACAGTTACAAGTTGAAACTGTTGTATCTCAACCGGTACAAACTGATCCTTCTACCTTGCAACCACAAATTTCAAGTCAAGAAGTTCAAGTTCCTCAAGTTGTTGTACAACAACCACTTGTTTCTAAAGTTCAACAAAAACCTCAAGTTAGTATACCCTTATCTTGACTGACCCAGGATTACACTTGTATATTTTACTCACAACCTGGCCAACCTTTCATTGCAAGACAACAACAACTATTGAATCAACAATAGTTGTACCAACAACAACAGTTGATTCAACAACCAGGGCAGCCTCAATTTCAACAACCCTGATTCTAGCAATTCCAACCCCAGTTTGGACTTGTTCCATAGGCTGAACCTAGTTTTGGTCAATCTCAAGCTTACCAAGGTCTTGGTCAACAAGGCTTTGCAGGTTATTGACAACCACCCATTCAACCTGGTTATAATCCTTATACCGGATATGTACAACCACCCTATCAAGGATACCAATCTTATGTCGGTATGCAAAGACCTATTGCTTAGGGAATTCCATCATGTCTAGAGCATTATCAACCTGACTTGAATCGATAGTTTTCATTTGTAACAAATTTAGAATTACCATATTTAAATCGGCTCACCAATTATCCAATCTTATATGCACCTTGGTGGCTGGTAATTTCACATAAGTTACCATCTAACATTCGAAAATTTAACGGAAATCTTGGAGAACACCCATCAAATCATGTTATGACCTTTCATTTGTGGTGTTCATCAAATTCCTTAAATGACAATTTGGCCCGACTTCATCTTTTCCAAATAATGCTCGTTGGTCTAGCTATTAAGTGTTTTGATAATTTCACAACTTTAGCCACGACTTTTTTGACCCACTTCTAGTTTCCCATCATATACGAAACTGGAACGAAACTTTTGATGAACTTTAAAGAGATGACTGCAACTCACATATTAGATCATATTCATGACTGGCATCTTCATTGTTGAAAGGTTAAAACCTTTGTTCCTGATCAGATATTAGCTAAGTGGTTCATAAAGTCCTTGTTTCCATCTATCACCGAGGATGTGGCCAAAGGTGGAGTTGTCACAGAAGAGAAAGTCATTGCTCGTGCCCAATACTTGTATTTGATCTACACACAATCTAGCATGCTCTATGACAAAATACCACATGCACCATGACATGGTCAAACTATTCCACCTCCATCATCAAGTATGAACTCTTGTTGGATGTTGAAAATGATTGTTTAGAGGTCTTTGTTTCAGCCGGATGTATACCCCAGGAAGTTTGTACGCCCCTCCATGCAGGGGGGTGTGGGGTAGACTTGTCCCCCCCACAGGGGTTTGAGGGGGCTGATCCCCCCTGGCTGGGGGGTCTAGGGGCCACCGGTCCCCCGGTGGGGGTTTCGAGGGCAACACCCTTGAAGTTAAAAATAGATGTAAATTTGCCTTGTAAAAGTATAGTAATTTCTAGTCAATCTGGGTTGTTCATTAGGCAGATGATCTGACATTAGAACTTATGTTTAGTTTATGGATTTTTTCCCTAGAAGGAAACCCCCTCTCTTTGTATGAGGGAATTATATTTGAGGCTATGTAATAGATGTGTATTCTCCAAGTGAGAAACAGAGAGGTGAGACTGTGAGAGAAAACAGAGGATATTACAGTAGATCTGTTGTAGGTTGTGTCTCTTCAGTTCGCTGGATAATAGAAAGGAAGGACTGGTTGTTTGGGGTGGACGTAGCCCAAACTGGGTGAACCACATATATTTGTGTCTCTCTTGTTTTATGCGTTTTCTGTGTTTATATTTCTACAATAATTTATGTGTTCCATTTCTCCGTAATATATAATTTTCTAACAATTCTCATGTCAGCAACAATATGATCGGTTCCTCAAGCACACAAGCGGCAGGTAGACCATATGGTCAAGCACTTGCCATTTCAAATCAATCTGTTAATGCATCTGAGGTTCCTACTTCTAAGATTAATGTCGTGTCATCTAACAAGGGCAAAAATCAAAAGCAACCAGGAAGCAAGAAGAAAGGGAAAAATAAAAATAAATTTGAAAACCCTCAAGAGAAATCATCTAATTCCTCTAATTTAGCAACAAAACCGCATTATCCATGTATGATATGTAATGATGATAATTTTCCAAGAGATTTTTATCACCACTCGAAAGTTTCTAAACTGTAAAAACTTCTAACACATCCACAGTGTTGACAGATCCGTTTCCAAATGCAAATACCAATTTGGTTGCAACTGATCATGCTTCCACATCCCAAGTACTCATGTTATCCTTTTCAAAACCTAAAATTGAAATATTGGTATAACACATTACAAATATTATGGTAATATGTTGTCATCGTCAAATAATCAGGCCATTAATCAACCTGGTTCTTTGACCTCGACTACATCGGAAAATGTTCAACCAGAATTGATAATAAAGCCACCAAAGGGAGTTGTGCACAAATCGACACTTAACCCTCGAGATCAAGCTGCTCAAAATTACAACATAGTAGAATATCTCACTCAATATCCTTCTGCTATGTCGATGCTTGAGGTATTGTAAAATTACCCCTCCCAGAAACAGGCTTTACTATCAATAATAGGTGAAACAGATCTGATAGATTCTAATCTTGTGGTTTCTAACAACACAGGATATACGCCATAGTTATCAACACAATTAGCTTTCTTAATCCAAGTTAAAGCTCTTAGTAAAAATGTTCACTGAACTATCATTGATAGGGGAGCTTCTACCTGTATTATGTCCATGAGTTGCTGGAAAACACAGGGGTCACCACTGTTGTTAAGATCACCAACCACATTGAAAGCTTTTGATAGAAGAACATATACTCCATGTGGGATCTTGAGTAACTTGAAATTAAAGCTAGGGGGAAAAGCAATAACTATTGAAGTTGAGGTGGTTGTCAGACCCCGTGATTACAACATATTATTGGGAAGACCATGGGTGTATGCTATGGCTGCTGTTGTTTCCATGTACTTTTGTATGATCGCATTTCCTCATCGAGGTGGAATAACAATTATCAACCAAACATCTTTCTTTGCCTCTAGTTCTCAGGTTATGGGATGGATTTCGTTAGTTAACAGACCCCCACTTTCACTTCAATCTATTGAAGTACGTCTATTTCAGGAACCTTCCCTAATGGGAACTTTTGCGCTTCCACCACCATCTAAATTTTTGGATGTGGCAAGAGTAAAGACTTGCAATATGATTTCCTCCACTTCATTCGACTTAAAGAGGATAACCAATAGTGTCAAAGACGAAATTATTACTAACGTTATGTCACTAAGCCCATTGAGCTTGCGTAGCAATCAATTTTTCTTGCTTGCGCGACATTTCCGAATCTGCATTCACCAATTGTATGGGTAGATCATTTGCTTGAATACGGTACTTCTTCAGATCCCTTTTCTTGTATATACTCTACGGATGAAGGAATAATCCAATCAATGATGATGGGAGAAGAACCATGGGAGGATTATCATCATCGTTTCCATCTTCCATATGATAATGGAGATTATTTGAATGAACTAGTATACCCTTCAATTGTAGATTTCCTTTCGAATTCTATTAGAGTAGATTCTGTAGATTCTAAGCATAGTTTGTCAAACATAGAAGAAACAATTTCTATAAACATTACGACCAAGCATAACATCGTAGAGAATATTCATGTTTGAAAATCCTATTTTCCATTAGAACTCGATAATTACCATGCTCTGTTTCATGAATTTAGAGATGTATTCACATGGTCTTACGAGGATATGCCATGCATTGATTCAAGCATTGTTGAACATCAAATAAAAATTTACCCTGATGTCAAACCGGTACAACAGTGGCTTCGACATGTTCATCCAAAGAAAGATGCTACTATTAAAGTAGAAGTTGAGAAACTGTTGCATGCTAGCTTCATTTTCCCTATACCTCTTACCGACTGGGTATCAAACATTGTTCCAGTAATGAAAAAATAAGTAAGAATTCGAGTGTGTGTCAATTATAGGGATGTAAATCAAGCATGTCCAAAGGAAAATTATCCTACACACTTTATCGACCAGATTATCGACGAATGTGCCGAATGTGAAATCCTCTCATTCACGGATGGATTTTTTGGCTACAAGCAAATCAATATCCACCCACAGGACTAATCAAAAACAAATTTTATTTGTCTTTGGGGCAAATTCTCCTATCGCGAGTTACCTTTTGGTTTGAAGAATGCAAGGGCTACATTTTAGAGGGCAATGAATTATGCCTTCCATGACATCAAGAACATTGTTCAACCTTGTCTTGGTGATTTGCATACTCATTTATGAAAGCGGGCTGATCACCAGCAACATTTGAGAGCAGTACTTTCACGGTGTCAACACTACAAGATAAGACTCAATTTGCATAAGTGTGTGTTTTGTGTTGGCTCTGGTCAATTGCTTGGAATCATGGTCTCAAAAGATGGAATTTGACTCGATCCAATTATGGTTTAAGCAATCCTTGACTTGCCTCCACCTTTAAATTTGTTACAGTTAGAGTGACTTCAAGGGAAGGCAAACTTTCTGATGAGGTTCATTCCAAATTATGTTGAATTAGCTAAAGGTTTTATGCATCTATTGAAGAAAGGGGTACCCTTCCATTGGGACCAGGTTGTGCAAGCTTCCTTTAGTGCTCTTAAAGATTCCCTGATTAGAGCATCATTAATGTATGCCCCAAACTATCAAAAAGATTATTACCTGAATCTTGCCGCTGCAGATACAACCATCGGAATGGTTTTAATCCGAGAAGAAAGTGGAATTGAACATCCTATTTATTACTTGAGTCATAATCTCAACGATACATAAAGTAAGTATTCCTATGTCGAAAAGTTATCTTTGGCAGTTGTACAAGCTATATACAGAGATTTCGTCATTATATCCTCCTCCATAAAACTACTTTTATTTCAGATTGCAACCCTATGACATACATTTTGTCAAGTCAATTGCTGGGGGGAAAGTATTCAAAATGGATAGTTATTTTGCAGGAGTTTGATTTGGAGTTCATCAAATCTAAATTAAAGAAATCTCTTGTTTTTGTCGAACTACTTTACGATCTTCCCTCATCCTCAAATGATTTGACATCAAAGGCGTCAACCTTGGATGAGTCTCTGTTTCTTATCTTGTCAAGTGATCCATGGTATGGAGATATACTAGTCTATCTCCAGACCCAAGCATTCCAGCCTAATACCTCTCACTCAGAATAGTGACATATCCAATACCAAGCCAAAGATTATCTGATCATTGGTGATAGGATTTATCATCGTGGTGTTGATACGATTTTTCCTAGGTTCCTCACTCATGAGGAAGCTGAGAAAGATTTAAATGAATGTCATTCAACTGCTTGTGGTGGGCATTTATCTGGATATGCTACCACGTAGACAATTCTCTGTGTTGGTTACTTCTGGCCATCCATATTCAAAGATTGCATTATTGTTGTTAGAATTTGTCACACATGTCAGATATTTGACCATAAAACTAGAATACCACCTCCGCCATTGCATCCAATCATTGCTCTTGGACCATTTGATAAATGGGCATTGATCTCATGACATGTAACCCCACCTCGACTGGGGGCATGGGTATATTATAGTTGTTGTTGACTATTTTACCAAATGGGCGGAGGTGATTCCAACATTGAAAGACAATGGTGAAATGGTTGTGTTATTTTTCTTCAACCATGTGGTTGCCAGGTTTGGTGTACCACAAGCCATAGTTAGAGATCATGGATCGCATTTTTACAATCACATGATGGTTGAGTTGACTGCCAAATTAGGACTGTTGCATGATAGTTCTACTCCATACTATCCGAAAGCTGATGGACAAGTTGAGGCCATCAACAAAGTCCTTAAGCACATGTTGTAGAGAATGATTGGAGTTCATAAAAGAAATTGGCATTTAATCCTATACTCAGCTTTGTCGGCATATCGAACCTTGGTGAGAAGTGCGACTAGATTCACACCCTTTTAGTTGGTGTATGGTTTGGAATCAGTGTTACCGATTCATTATGAAATCTCGTCACTCTAACTCGCACTTCACCTGCTACCTGATACTTCTGAAGAGGAAGCATGTTTCTTGGAATTAATCCATCTGGATGAAACCTGTCGTGATGCCGCATTAGCTAATGAGTTGCATAATAAATGAGTAAAGGCACAATATGATAAAAATGTCAAGCCTCGTGTCTTCTTAGAATGTGACCTAGTCTTTCTTTGCAATCAATAGTCTGATAAACATGGAGCAGGAAAATTTGTACTGCTATGGATGGGCCCTTATATTGTTCAGTGCATTTTGACGAAAGGTGCCTACAAGTTAGTAGACTATGATGGGAATCCATTGTCTAAGCCTAGAAATGGGTTGTATTTAAAATGTTACTATGCTTAGTTATGTATAGTAAAAATCATGTATATACGCTTGGATTGCATGTGTGTGTGTGTGTTTTTTTTTGAGTTTTTATCTAGTTTAGTAATCCACTTTGCATTTGTTGCAGATGCCAAAATTTTTGGAACCATTTGTTGGTTATGCCAATGGTGCTAGTCGTAGTACGTAGAACTTGTCCTCTGCAGCATGGGTCATATTCAGTCCAAGTGGCGAGTTAGTGAGTTTTAGAGGGATTTGTATCGGTTGATCGACGAACAATATCGTTGAGTATAGAATGTTGATTGAACTTCTCTATGATGCCATTTCACTTGGCATATGCCCAATCATCATTAGGCCAGACTCACAACTCATTGTACTACAAATTATTGGCGTTTATACTGTCCAAAACCAAACAATTCATCACATGTTCCTTAGAGTTCGTATTTTGAAAAGGTTTTTTGAGTTTATTTAATATCAACATATTTCCATAAATCTAAACACATTAATTGATTCTATAGGGAATTATGTGTTAAATAGACATTTGCGACATATGTAATGTAAATATAAAGTAAATATTTTCAACTCATATCATCAGTTGAATAGGATTGCATCACATAACCATGGTAAAACTCTGAAAGTAAGATAGATAGTTTTAAAAAGTTTTTACAAACAGTTTTCATCCAAGATAAAAATTGGTCATCTGACCCAAAAACTCGAAATGTATATAGAAAACATCTAAATAGACTAGTGGTGCTCATGATAATAGATCACAACCTCTATTGTCATGCGTAAAAGTCTCATCCAATGGCTCGGTACACCAATAGTGTGGTGCTACAGTTGCATAGGAAACTCCTTGATCTGGACATATGGAATGCCTAAGGTCAAACCCTCTATGTGGTCCTGTAGTTCAGCTAGTGTCTCAGCTAAATCTGGGTCTCAAAGAACTGTTGTCCCAATAGGTCTTTGTGTTGGCCCACCTACCTCTCATTGGTGCCCCACAGATCGAATAGACCCAACGTCTGCATACATAAAAAATAACTTTTATTAGTCTTGGAATTAATCAAAAAACACAAAAAAATGTAGAAACTTTAAAATCAAAAAACACTTTGGTCAAACAATTCACTGATAGCACCCCATTGTGCTCCAACTGGTAACATCAAGTGTGGATCTCCATGGAAACCCATTCCTGAATATGGATACTTTGCAATGTCCATATCCTATCGATCAAACCACTGAAAGAATGCAGGGGTAAATGAGATCAATGACTGACCAACATGCCTAGCCATAAGATCCACCCATCTCTGCATTCGTGGATCCCTAAGTCTGGATACACCCACTAAAACAAGTTGTGGTTGCATAAGTGGAATTCTCTCCAAGGTGAAAGAAATTAGGATTGACCCATAGCCAAAGTTCTTTGTCTTTCTTCTTTTCACCTTGATCCATTGTTCTTTCGTGGATGAAAGTACTCCCTCGCACCAGTTGAACACTTTTGGCTATAAACAATCTAAAGCATACTACATGTATGATCTATCTGGCAAGTGTAGTGTCGTGCTGCCAGCCAATTTGGAAATGGTAAAGATGAATGTCCTCAATGGTAAATCACTAACATCCCTGATGTTAATCTTTCCGTCTCTGCTAGGCTATGCACCTTCCCGAAAAAATTGTCATATGTAGTCTCTCACTGATTCACCCCTTTGGCAAATCCAAATAGTGATATGGGGGCACCCTGCCTCGATAATCCACTCAGAAAGTAGATGGCATCGATGGTGAATGGGATCACTTTGTCCCTAATGTGAAAGGCTTGATCAGTAGGATCCCATGAACGAACAAGGAATTGTGAAAGCTCAATTTGCTATCGCATGCTAGACAGTTGGGAATACTTGAGTAACCCACAATTCCTTAGGGCCTCAACCATACCTTGATTATTTAGGGAATTCATATCTTGTTCTTTGTGTTCTCGTTCTCTCCATATAATCACCATTTTTATCTGATGAATGTTCACAATACAACCATTAAACAAATTAGGATCCATTTCTTGCAAAAAACAGAGAAAAATTTTGGGAGAAAATAGCTATGAGAATTTGGGTTTTATGCCCAGTGCGCCCCTGCCTTAGAGATAGTGCACTGCAATGCATGCAACCTTCTATGTATGTGTAGTGCAATGCACCTTTCGATGATGAAAGGGTGCGCTGATCCCAGAGTTCAAAATTGAAAACCTAGAGGCCTCAAAAACTCAATTTTTTTGTTTGAAACTAAAATTAAATGGAATGAAATCAAAGAGAACAAAGTTATCTCCTACCTGGTCCAGACGGAACGAGGAATGGTCCACTGAATCCTCTACAATTAGTTGGTGAACTTCAAGGTAAAAACTGCTCCAGAGCACCAAAGTCAAAGGGTAAATGTGAAATGGTAAAATCTTGTTTTTATATTTATTTCTTGCACATTAATTGAGTAAACATTAGTTTTTATTCATTTTATCCATGAAATAGGTATTTTTAATCTATTTTCATGGTGTTTTGAGTAGGATTGACAACTAATATGAAGAATTTGATGTGCGAAAATGTAAATTTAACATCTTTACCCACAAATCAAACTTTTATCTCTTCTTCAAGATTTGTTAAAAAAAAAAAGGAACCCCCTTAGAGTCCTCTTTAAGCTCTTTCCAGACTCTCTAAACATGAAAAGATTGTCGAGTGCTTGTCATTCTAGCTCGTTAACGGATTGGAATTGATATCTTCTCAATATATTTTTACCCCTCTTTTCGGGCTGAGATGGATTAACTACGAAAAAGGAGCTCATTGATCAAACATGATCAATAGGTTCTCTCTTATATTGGTTTACACTTTTTTGGACTTGAGAGACAAATCTACGAAAAAGATCTTTTGGAGTTTTCTTTTTGTCCCATTTCAAACTCTCTAAACTTGAAAAGGATCGAGTTATATTTGTCGTTAAACTCGTTAAAAACATAAAATAGTAACAAACTTGTCCATCTAGACAAGAACTGAGTTTTACCTTTGCTAGACTCGTTAAAGCATCTAATTGCGATGGATTCACTCGAAGGGTGGAATTATACAACAACCATATGTTATCCTCCTCAAGCTTGATAAAAAATAAAGAGGTACTAGTCAGCAATGAGTGGGGAAAATGGAAAAAGTCGAAAAAACTTTATGGTAGTAAGTCGCTCTTGAACATGACACTTTCACCTCATCAACGTGACTATGTGGGTTGGGTCATTCAGCTTGATGGTTATCACACCATTGGTCTTTCATACCATCCATCACTCTTTTTTGGGTCAATGCTACCAATTCATCTTAGTGTTGCTGACATGTTCAAGAGAAGTCATTCAGTTCAAACTTCATCCTTTACAATACCATAAACCGTCATTTTCATTACCACCATTTATGAACCTTGTGTCGTCAGTCGATTTTTCATCTCCAAAATCATTTACCTCGTTTCGTTTCATTGTTGTGGGATACATCAAGGCGCTCCTACGACGAGTTGCTTCTTGTTGACATTAACACATCATCCAAGAAGTTGACTTAGAAACACCCCTTCAGTACCTTGAGGCTTGCATACATCAATGGCAAGTTTCTCGCTTCTAGTGATAGGTTGACATCACTGGCATTTGACTGAAAGAATTTGTATGGTGTTAGACATCAAATCATTTATTCACACCATATGAAATGTACTATTGTACCTTGAGGGTCGTTATCATTATCGGTGATTCCTCTCGCATCTGTTAACGACTTACATCATTGGTTGGTAATTAGATGATGTATTCATATGTTCGACTTCAAATCATCTATTCACATGGTTAGACCTGTACTTGAGAGAAAGATTGGACGAGATTGAAGACCCTGGATCTAGTTTCATCCATCTGAGTAGCGATATATTCAAGAGTACTATATCAAATGTACAATGGCCTTACATTAATGGTAATCCATTTATGTGTCCATATATGTAGATGACTATATTTGTAAATGTAATGAATGTTTATAAGTTGAGCATGGGTATGCCTTCCCTCAGCTAGTTCATGAGAAAAAATCAAATTATCATGATATTTGTATTGTAATTGATGCAGGTCACCTTCCAGTTCGAAACCTCCTCTCCCCATGGTAAATCATTTCACTCGACATATATATTTTCAACTTCATGCTTTAGGGGGAAACTGTTACAGATCAATTTGGGCACATCAACCCTGACTTCCAGATTAGTACTATTAGGGTCAATCAATCCCTAATTGAGTTGTTTCATGCCCTAATGAAGTCAAACATCATCATGCTTACTTCCCAAGAGATTCAATGACAAAATTCATCCAAAAACTGCCCCTAAAGAGATCAGCGCAGGCAGGCCTTTATCAGGGTGCACTACAGTGCAGCCAATACATTATCAGTGTGCATTGTAGTGCACTTGATCCCTCTTTGGCCCATGCTGGGTGAATTTGAGCAAATTTCCATGAGGGTTTGAAAGATTCTTTATCCATTGGATGCTTTTATAAGTTTCTCAAGGCTATCCACTCCTTTCGATTTGTATTTGGATGAGGGAGGGAGTTAAGGAATATCAATCCCTTTATCCCTTCCTCCATGGAAACAAATCCTAAATTTGGAGAGCATTCATGATCACCATTAATAGCCTAAACTCCTTCACTCACCTATAAAATCACTACTCATTCAAGTGATCAGGGGCTGGAATTCATTGAGATAGGGAGATGCTATTAATATGAGATTTGAATCAAGTATTGTAATGATGTCAAAGTGTCTTGCCTGTCATGAGGAGAGGAAGGGATTCAATTGGAGGAGTGTCACTGAATTGAGAAAATATGGGTTATAACTCTTCCTTTTATCAATAAAGACTTTAAATATTTTTCCTTATGTTTGTATTGTCAATCGATGCTTTCATATGTATATCATGCTCTTGAATCCATGTTATGTTTAATCAATAGATCATTATCATATGCTTTGATGGGTTTTTGTCTTTGTCTGTGTGCAAGTACTTTTCAAGCGGCTTAAGTACGGAAAGGAATGACAGAATAGTCAAGGAAGATAAGGAGAAAGAAAAAGCTACAAGTAGGTTTCTCTTCTCTCTTATTTAATCCATTGGTTATAGAAAAGGTAGAGAATGCTTTGCACTATTGTTTCTAGACTTAGCTACTAGTCTAGAGGGTTAGGCATTTGTCCAAGAACACTAAATATTCCTGAAACAGGGTCTGACAATGATTTCAAACTTTCCTTTCCATTTCCTCGATAGTGATGGTGCGATGGGATTATTTTATTGATTGACCTTTGGATTGCCAAAAGTTTTTCGAAGTGGGTGAGTTGGCCTTAGGAAAATTCCCAAGGTTTAGGGGTGGAGTTGGTTTAATCTCTAGGAAGTACTCGATAGGCGGGGGAGAGATGCAACATCCTTAAGGCAATGGTGAAGAAATCGTGAGGGATCCAAGCTTATTTTGGTCCTTGTGATCTCTTGATCAATTTTGGCAAGATTACGGTAGCTTGGTGGTGGAGGTGGATTAACCTCCAAGAAGCATTATTTTTTTATGCCTTGAGATGCAAAATTCATGCTTGGAATATGGAATGGGGGTGATTGGCTAAAGAGAGATTTGGTTTAGCCCAATCTATGCTCAGGTGGTACATGGAAGTCCTTGACTTGGTTGGCTTTTACATCGGGTAATAAGAGATATATGCCGATTGTATTCTATGAGCACTTGTACTTGTTATTATGGTGATTTGATGCTTGTTCTATCATGGTTAATAACTGGCTATATGTTGATTATAAGTATGGATTTGTAATGTGTTCTAGCTATGGCTTTGTTTAGAATTTTATAAGTAATTGATGGTTAATGAATGCATGGGATAACAAGTATTATCACAAATATTATGGGAGGACACTATAAATTCTTAGTGATTCTAAGATAAGTTTCAAACTCCTATCATAAGATATGCATTCATGATATGTAGCTTACATGTTCATCATATTTTTGACGAAATTACTGTCATGTTTATGTCTAGTTTAGTCAAGTTCTTGTTCAATTTTTGTATGATTCACACTGTTATGATGTCATATATTATTCTAAGAGGTTACATGCAATTTGGGGCAGTGGTCTAGAAAAGTTCCTTAGATCTCGAGACCATACCCTATGAACTAGAAATTTTGGGCTATAAGCACAGGGAAGGAAGATTGTGCATGTGATTGGTCATAACTGCACCCTTTGAGGATTTTGTATGCAGTTGTGGGCCCAAGTAAGTGAAAAAACTATCCAACTCAAGGTTTGTTCTCCTCGGGTAGTTCCTTGGTCCCTGAGTACCCTGTAAGCCTTGATAAATGTGTATCGGTTTTCAATTACCAGACCCACTTCCATAATTGAAGCTTAGAGGTTGGTTCATGTCATAGTAACTCTTCGTATCATGTTACCCTAGCAGGCTAGTGAAATTGGGTAAATGTGGGAGGGCATGTATTACATTCTAAATGATAAGAAATGCTTTTCTTCAAGTATGCTTGATATGAGATCTTTTCTTCAAGGGGGAGATTACCTTTATTTCTTCGATGATGATGGAAATGCTTCTTGTTGTTACTAAGAAGCTTCAACTGTGTAGTCCTTCTTTCTTTAAGTGGAGGTAGGGTACATTAGGTCTTCTTCTATTTCAAAATGTTTTTCCTTCCTTCACGATGATTTGTAGAGTAATGCTCCTTTGATATGCTTCTTATGATGTGATGGATGATCTTTCTTGATGCCTTTAGTTCTCCCTTATTATCTTGTTGTACTTAGCCATTATGTATCCTCCTTCAATGATGAGATATTCAAGCTACATTTTCTTCTTGTTATAGTCACCTTAGCTTTGATACCATGTTGAGAAATGTAGGGCAACTAGATAAGGTAATTTCTCTTACTTTCATAACTACTTATGATGTTATTTTACTTAACTTGATGTACTTGTTATGAGCTTCTTCTTTCACTTGATTATTATTGTGTTTTATATCATCAAACAACTACCAAATAATAAAGAACAAAGAGACAAGAGTTAACAAAATGTAGGCTTCTAGAAATGACCAAAACCTTTCCTCTTGAGAAGAAAACCCACAAGAATTCTTCTCTTCTTATACAATGTTTAGATAAAGAATTGCAAGGTCTATGAACCTTGACAAAGGCCCTTCCAAGACCAATTCAACCTTCCTTCTTGATGAGCTTTCTTTATACAACTTACAACAACAAACTTCGACCTCCCAAGAATTTCTATAGCAACTTTGATCCCAACAACTTCTCCAGGAACTTCGACCCAAGAAAATTTTCCAATAACTTCGACCCTAGTAGTTTTCCAACAACTTCAACCCCAACAAATTCTTCACCAACTTCAACCCAAACAATTTTTCCAACAACTTCTTCAGCAACTTCGACCCCAACAATTGATGCCAACAAGTTCTCTAGCAACTTTGACCTATCATATTCAGAATTTCATTACACATGAGGGAGAGAGAGAGAGAGAGACCCATGAACTTCGACTTTAGCTTCCCTCTCGTCCTTTGCTTGTTGTGGGACATATTATTTCTAGGATCAAACTTCTTGTCTTGCTTCTTCGTAAATCTTAGATGGATGCTACAAATAAGGTTGAATACCTCTTATATATAGGCTTCCTAGGGGTACCAATTGTCTCCATGAGGTTGACTTGATCTCTTGAAGCACAACTTGATCTTGGAGGATATTTTGACACAGTTTTGACTCAAATAAATTTTTTTGACTTGGTACAAGATGCTCGAATAGGGTATTCACATATGACAATGACTTCTATGACTTCTTGACTCATTGAAGCACTCAATGGGTGCTTGACCTATAAATAAAATGACCCTGAGCATGAAACCCATGCTTCAAAATAGAATTTATTTTTCTCTTTTCATCAAAAATATAAAATCATGATTACATTAGACATTATGAAGACCAAACCTAGTTACGAATCTTGACAGAACCTTCATAGGCCATTCCTAAGATACCATCCATCTTGAACCCATACCAAGAACCCGTATCCAAAAACCATTTCCCACCTAGAAAATGATTATAGAATCCCCTTTCCCAATAACTTGGAAATATAAAGAAATCATGTCTGCCATCTTCCAATACCACTTATATATAATCAAGTACATATATCAACTTTATTACCACCTTTGTGTCGTAAAACTCTTCATCACCTAGACTAGTATCTCCTCTACTTGTAGGTAGAGTGGTATGCTTTGATACCAACTGTTATCACAAAATCAGTACTGATGGTTGCTAATCAGTTAGACTCTATGTAACTATTTCAGACCAGACTTTTGGCTAAGGATTAGCCACCCTAACCTGAGAGGGCTCTCTCAACATAAACTATTGATTTATCTTTAAACACTAAGAGGGCTAACTCTTGTAATAAGAACTTAAATAAACATGATGGTTGGACATACAACATAACATTTCTTCCATTGGGCTCATGGAGTCAAACACTATTTCAGTAAACTATCAACTACTCATTCATGGAAGTCAAGGCATGTAATGTTTAAACACTCAAAACATTTCTCAAAGAACCTCAACTCATAAGTATACACAGGCAGTCTGAGCACTAGGTGAATTCAGAGTGATTGTATACCTATAGAGCTGTAAAAACATTTCTCAAAAGGACCCCAACTCATAAATATGCACAGGAAGTCTGAGCACTAGGTGAATTCAGAGTGATTGCATATCTATAGAGCTGTAAAATATGAAAGATAAAACAAAACCACATACATCTTGAGCATTTGAACAAAGTATGAATCTTGAGAAGAAAAAGTAGTCTTTCTATTACTGTAAAAAGTCTTTTGTACAGGCCAATATAAACTCTGTTTTTTGCATAAAAATCCAACCCTCATTACATCAGAGTTTCCTCTATATATAGGAAAACATTCTTAACTGCTTTGAGCTTCCTCCTCCAGCATGAGGGGAGCTCGATGACTGACATTAACTAACCTTATCTATCTTAACAGACTCATTAAATCTACTAAGCATTGAACTGTAATTACAAAAGAGTCCTAATCAAACTTAAACTCTAATTTTATTCTCCTCGTATCATGATTCCTTTCTAGATCTTCGACAGCTGTCTCCTTTAGTTCTGGCCGTGATAGCTGAGATAAGGATGCATGAAACCAGATTAGCCTTGGATGTTGAATGTGTTGATGGTTCATTGATCATAATAATAAACCCATGTTTTCTCGGTCCTTGTTTCCCACCATCCTTCGAAAGTTAAGCAATGTGTTCCCAGCTCTTTAATACTTCAAAATCGATGAGCATCACCATCTTTCCAGATATGCTGGAAGCCTTGTTGATTGAACAAGTGTACAAGCCCACATCCTCGTATGCATCTTCAACCAAACCCTAACCACCGGTAATAAAGTACCTTTATTAAAGATATGGCTTAAGACAAAATATTTTACCTTTATGAAGGATGGACACTTGTCGTTATTTGAATGGCCCTGATAGTCTTGTGTGGTCTCCTTGATGTTCATTAGGCCTTTTCTTCAAAATCTGCTGACCTCATCATAAAACTGTTTATTTTTTTCAAAAAACAACACCTACAGTAGTTTCGTAGCGCGCTACAAAACTGTTGTTTCTTCAAAAACACAGTCTTTAATGGATGTATCAAAATTCTCTGTGACTGTAACCGCTCTGCCACTGGTTTCAAAACTCCTAATTTACCTTGATTTTATATGCTGTGCTTACATGCCTTAAAAACAATGAACTTAAGTAAAATAAAACAAAACTTTGGAGCAGCATCTGACTTTTAAAATCTGCAATTTTATTTGGCAGCTAACTTATTTAGCTGTGCTTTTAGTTTTGCAACCTCCTTTTCCATGGCTGCGATTTCAGCTACGGCCCTCTCCATCTCAGCCACTTCTTTTTCGGTTGCCTCCCACTGTTCTTTTGAAGATGTAGTCTTTGCTTCTTGGGAAATGGGGACCTTTTTATTCAAATCTTTCTTCTTGATTTCTTTTGCTTTTTCTGTTCTGGGCAGCTGCTTCTCCATTTCTCTTGCTTGTCTTCTTGTATAGGGTTTTTTCTTCATTTTCTCTGCCTCCTCTGTTTTGGGCAGTTTTTCAATTACTTCTGTTCTAGGCACCTTTACAGCTACCTCTTCTCCGTGCAATTGCTCAGCTTCTCTAATTTGCTTCCTTGTGACTGGCCTCCGTGGTTTGAACACAAATTCTTTACCAGGTTCATCAAACCTTAACCTCTTTGAGGCCTTTGATTTTTTAGTGCTTTCTAGTGATGATTGAGTTAGGTCAATATGCATTGACTCACTATGCACTGATTTAGCTTGCTCAAAATCAATAGCCTCAAGCAAATCATTTAAACTAGCTTTTGATATTGGACTTTCTTCAATAGCTATTGATTTGCCCTTCTCTTTGCTTAACTGACTTCTGGTTTTTACTCTTGATACCTGTTCAACTCCACTTGACCCTGGTGCATTTTTCTTGTGCTTGATTTTCTCTTTTGATGATGATTGCGGTGTCCCTTTGATAACTAATCGCTTTATTGATTCCTTCAATTGGGTCTTGGTTTTCTTCTTGCCTTTTATCTCCTTTCTTAGTTCAGCAAGAGTAGGTTCCTCAGTTGACCTTTCTCTTTCTCTAACAGGGAGTGGGATGAGGCCTGTCTTACTCTGAATGCCAGCCATAAAAACAAAAGAATCCCAATCTCGACCAATCTTCTGCAAGTTATCCAGCACTAACAGTTTTACTAAACCATGGTGAAACAGTGATGTCTCACAGTCATCTTTCCTCAATTGAATCTTGTCACACATCTTGCTGAGGCTACGAAACAAATAGAATGGGATATCTATAAAGGCTTTGCCTGTAAAATGCAGCAACAGCTTAAAATGATAGGAGTAAACCTTTTTATATCTCCCTTCACATGTTAAATATTTCTGAATACATGTTAAGAGAAGTGAATAGTGTTCTTTTACATAATGTCTCGGCACAGCCTTTGTAAGGTCTTCATTTACATAAGACTTCTTCAAGAACTCCTTGCAGGGGTTCATATCAAATTTGAAATTTTTAAACCACTCCTGCCCTCCTCTGGGAATTTCAGTCACCCCAGCAATAACCTCTAAAGATACTGGGAAATCTAGCATAGCTACTTTAGAACTTAAACCTATAAAATTTAAGGCAAATGCTTTAGTTACCTCAGCATGCCCACCCTGTAGCTTCTCACAAAATGTCCAGCAACCAGCATCCTAAAAAGCTTGTCTCACACCTTCGTCTCTCAATGCGAGATCCAATCCCACAGGTTTTGTTCTTTGACATCTTCCAGACCGATGCCCCTTCTTCTCCATTTCTCTTTGAAATCCTTTGTGCAGAGAAACACTAACAGCTTCAAATTCAAATGCAAATTCAAACTTTTGAACGTCGGCTCGCTTGCAATCAGGTTCCTTTTAAAGAATGAACTCGGGCTCCTCCGCAACTTAATAGTCTTAGCATGCAAACGGACCAATTCATGCAACATTAACAAACATCATAACACTACCAGCATTACAGACCATTTGAATGATTTTATGTGCGTGGTTATGAACCTATTGGTGGAATGATGGCTTATACTTGCTTGAAAAGGACGCCATTCTGACAATAAACGAACGGACATACTGACTCATTCCCTAGACATGACATTCTAAGAATCAGTGCTGCTTAAATCCCCGAATCCGCGATTTTGTAGCACAGACAGTTATAAGTTAACAATATGCGCTACGAAATGGCTGGTTACTGACACGTTGTGAAAGAACTAAAACATCATTGCATTGCAAAATCAGCCAATAAGATTGCACTGCAGAAATGCGAAAAGGACTAGTGACGTGTATAAGACAAGACATATCTTATACAATCATGATGGAGGATGACTAATGGCTTTTGAAAATGATTCATATGAATACCTTTATAAAACACGATCACTAAGTAACAAACATAGGGAAATAACCATTAGACACCTATTTTTGGACAACAAAACTTTTATGGACAACATTATGTACATATCACTGTAGTTCTAGGTGATAACTGATGAGCCCCAAAAATGTACAATTATTTGGGCTCATTCAACTTCCTAATTTGGCTTAGTCCACCATTCTCATTTGTTTATTGCATGTTTTTGATTATTTTTATGTTAATAGAGTGAATTTGGTTATTCATTATGCCAACAAGTCTAATGGGTGCTTTGTGTAGCCTTGTTGGTCAACTTGGAGACAAAATTGAAGGTCTTAATGAGCACTTGGCAGCCAAATTCGTGGGAGAACAAGCTAGAGGATTTGTAGGAAGGTGTCCCCCTCATTTATGGGTCCTTACCTCGAATTCTCCACCATCAGCTCGGAGTTCAAAGGCCACCAAATCAATGAGCACAAGGGCAGCCAAGCAAGTCAAGTTGGATTGCTGTTAACTACAAGTCTAGGGCAGCCAAGCAAGTCAAGTTGGATTGCTGTTAACTACAAGTCTTGGGCAGCCAAGTCCCTAACTTTTAGGAGGACTGTTGGGTCCTCAAATTGTATAAATAAGAGAGCTTATGGCCTCATTTTGGTTAGCTAGTAGGCAGTCATTTTTAGCTAGCTGGTAGTTAGTCATTTTTGGTTAGCTAGTTATTTTGTTTTAGCCATTAGTTAGCTAGTTTGTAATTCGATTTGTAGGCCATGGATTAGTTTGCTTTCAGCTCTTTCTCAAGCTCTCCTTGTGGACAGTTTTGATGTAATTTTTCATTCTTGGTTAATAAAGATGGATCAGCTTTGCACCAGCTCTAAATCTCTCTTGGGAGGCTGTAGTTCTTGGGGTTGGGCCCATCTCAAGCACCCAGTACCTTCCTTGTTTATATTTATGTGTCTTTGCTGCATTCTCATAATAAAATATGCTATTTGTATTTAAATGATGCATTTTCAGTTTGGTGACAGTCATAATCATTTGTTTCATTTACACTCCTCTTTCTCGTTCCATTACCATCTTCTCCATCTTGATCACGCATGCAAGCATATCTCCTCGACCTTCACTTCGTTCTGTCTTCCACTCCTCACGTAGCTTCATTTCCTAACCTTTCATTGACATAACCCTTTACCTTCAACATACTCCCTACACCCACTTCCCATCTCATTC
>APFE031725381.1:24279-52146 GCA_000404065.3 Pinus taeda | reverse complement strand
TTGGACCAGGTCTGGAAGGAGGGGTTGCCCTAGGCCATGAGTGTAGCATCACAAACCATAATAGTGAGATTTGGAGCTATAACAGAGCCTCTAGGGTATAAATCCAGAAAGATAACGAAGAAGAAGGATAATGAAGCTTCATCTCAAAAGTCATGGCAGGACTAAAGAGGACTCCCAAACCTACTCAATCTTGGCAGTATGGGCAAAATATGCTAGTGAGGATCTAACTAGGAAGCCCATGTAAAGGATGGCTCTACCATCATGTCATGATTTTATAAGTCGACGAGTGAAAATGGTTTAAGAATCATAACACAATGGGGTCAACTCTATGGAAATATATCACAGTACGGAGGCTAGAATGCATAATGCAACGGAAAAAGTGAACTTCCCTAACCTATTTGCCAGTGACGAAAATGATACTTGCAATGATGGGCAAACGATCATGGAATCGAAGTGGTAAAAAAACATTTCAAAGTCTACAATTTAACTTGAAAAAAACCTATTCCAGCACTTAAAGCCAAAACTTCTCAAAGTTTAAAAACTTTTTTGAAATTACAACTTATAAATATACCTTTTGACTTACCAAACCTCATTTCTGTCTTAGACAATTGAGTGCAATAGCTCTAGAGTAAAACATGAAAATCACAATCCACCAAATTTCTCAGCCATAATAGCTATCAAACTTCCAAGTAATGGCCTAATTCGATTTCTCAAGGAAATTTTGTGCACTTCAAGTATTTTTTCAACAATTTTACCATAATAAATTTGTTTATGGATTTTTACTCTGTGCATACACGGGTTGGGTATATTGAATTCGTATATTTGGAAGCCCTATATACGATTGTGCATGAAGTGAACTCATGTGCATGCACTCAAAAATTTTAAATCATGGATTTTAATGGATAAAAATGCTTGAAACTACAGGATGGAAATTACTTGGAGGGAAAGAGAGAACATTGTAGTAGATAATGAAGTTATGAATGATACATTAGCACTCGAAGCACTGAGAGGAAGTGGATTGTTGAAGTTCTTCAAAATGCCACACATGAAAGCCAATACGAGTTTGCTAGAAATTCTTGTCAACTACTGGGATCCAAAAGAAGATGTGTTCATGATTGATTGGATGTCTCCGTGTATTGAAGTAGAAGGCATATACTTCATTACTGGACTTTCCCGTAGATGAGATCCAATCAATTTTTAAGGGAAGGCCCGGGGAAGCCTGAGTGTGGATGATTACATTCGTATTTATACCCTGAAAACAATGAGAAGGTAGGGACACAGATCCCAATAAATCATGTGGAGAGTCTAGCCCTAAGGATTCTCCTTTTTACCATTGTGAGGGTAGCTGGATTAGCCTCATTGCACCAAGCTTCTCATGTTACAATGAGCTTAGCAGTAGATTTCCTTACTACATTTTTGGACTGGTGCACAACCCTCCTTGTGATGCAGGAAAGTGTTCCCTCTATGGACAGAGGCAACCCCTCTAGCCCTAGAGTGGGTCTAGTCACAAACAAGGACAGATCAACAATAGCTTTCCTTAAACAGTTAAATTTGGAGGCCTACCTCAACCGGTGGTCGATGGAGTTCCATTGTGTCTCTCCAGCTCTCGCTTCCTTCTCCTCAATGAGTGATCAACCTAAAACAAAGCAAAGGAAATACAACAAAGCACATAAATTGAAAACAACAATGAACTATTTACTCACAAAGTCAAGAAGTCATGAGCTATCAAGTACATTACATACAAGACATAGGAAAACATCATTGATTGCATTAATAATGAAATAAGAGTAAGCTTACAACCAAAGTATTGATGTCACAAGCCTTCTCAGAGGGATCCAGCCATCATGTTCTTCAAACATTCACTCTTTGAAGATGGATCTCCCAACAAACAAAGGTCTCTCTCTCTCACTCACAAGTTTTGCATGAAATCAAGGGCACTTCACAACCTTCCCCAAGCTATCAACACTCTCACACTTATCAAACACACACTAGCTGTCTATCAAAAGCACTAATAGCAATGCTTAATGCAAGAATTTACTAACTACCAACTATTAGCTGATCATATCAAAAGTGAGTGTTTAAATAAGAGAAAGGGTCTCCATAAAATGGGGATGAGAGAGCTTATCACCAAGGAAGGTAGCACAATTGACGGAACTTCCATGCCAGGGAAGGAAGGGCGACACAACCTATGCCAACAACCAGGCCTAGAGTCATCCAAAAGGCAGACTGTTGGAACAAATTTTCCCAATCTAGGTTATTGCGGGTACATAACTGAACTTCAGCGCTCACATCACAAGTGAGCAACGCAGCTAGTCAGATCATCGCTAAATATAATAAGTAACCTCGCATCGGGGCATGTAATCGGACCATCACAGGAATAAGATGTACTTCCACGCTGATAATGTGGTTGGACTATTTAGGCACACCTTTCAGCGCGTTTATTAAGACAATAACCACAATGAGGCAGATAACTTAGAAAAAGTGGATCAATTGGCAAAATAGGAGAGCATTTGTTCAACATGAGCATGTTTGATTTGGGCACATGACACAGTAGATGGAATGTGAGTGAAGGCAGTGATAAATTACTGTGTAACACTCTTAACCAATATGAAAAAACAACTTACTTCCAGCAAGAAGAGTAATACAAAACTTTTTGGGTATGGTACTATTATTTGTACTTTCTTCTTTGAGGGACTACCAGGACTTCGACCAAATGTGATTTCCATCATCAGCAGCCCAAGAGATCCATGGATAGGAAGATGGGCTGACTTAATGAAGACATTAGGGGGTTGTGAGGTCCCTAGAATGACATTTGATGGCGAGTTTTTCCTTTGGTGGGAAGAACAAGTCATTTCCATCGAGGAATACCCTTATGCAGACATGGATTTTAGAATGGATCTAGATCTAGTGCTTCCACCCAGTGCTAGATGGGGTTCCATTAGTACAATTAATTTTAAGTTTTTAATGTTATTTAATTTTTTTTTGGATTTCAAAAATATGAATTGAAATTATTTTTTATGAGACAAAAATTCTTACAAAATTGTTTGATCTTGCTACAGATGTGGGACCAGTAAGACCCAAGGGTCTACCTAGGCATAGGCATCGTGGAAGAGACGTGAAGTGTATCATAGCTGAGATTGAGAGAGTTATCCATGTTGTACTGAGGAACTTAGAGAGATTTACTCACCAGGTACATATTGTAGCAATAGAGGATCAACCAAAGGCAATGAATAGACGTGTGGTAGGAGTACCACGAGTGTGGGTGAGGATTTTCCAATGGGTGGCTACTACCATCATCTTCTTCTGAGATGCATATCCATAGAAGGGCCCACAGATATAGCTTATATATATCATAATATTTTTGATAGACATGATTGGGTTTAAGCCCTAATTTTGTAGGACAGTTTTGTCCCAATTTTGTATAATATTTTGAACATATAACTTATATCTATATACAGACGGTTTCATGATGTGATGGCCATATATACAGATGATTTTTTTTATTAATTTTTATGTTAATGTGATGAATGATTAATATGCCAATATAATGCTTGATTATCTATGGAAATAGAAAATGAGTTTTCTGATTATGGAATATGAATAAATGCGATAAAATTAAATTATCTTTGTAATAAATGAACTCTCAGAAATTAATGATATAAATAAGGATCTCTCACATGATAAATGTTGTTTAACTAAGACGCCACTAGTTATGAATCCAAGTATACTACTAATGAATCAATACCAAGAGATATTGCTTCAGACTGTAAGTTAACAACATCACTATATCGACAACATTATTTGAAGCAGGGCCTACACATATGCCTCTTGAAACCAACAACTAACCGGATGGATAGTAAATCAACCAAGATGTGACTAGCACCATCGGCCAACCCTAGACATAAAAAATGATCCATCAGTACCTGTCAAAGAACATCAAAAATATCGATATCACAATAAAACCTATAGACATATATGCAAAAATATATACACTATCTACAACTAAGAAAATTCTGGGCAAAATCCTAGGCATAATACTTCTTAAGATAGAGCCCATTTATGGGCTCCGACAACTCGTTTCCATCAAAATCAACCAATTTGTAAGATCCTTTTTTCAAGACCTTTTTAATAGTAAAAGGATTGTGCCATATGGGTTTGAATTTTTCCTCCCCCAAGGTGTCTTTGTCTTGGTCATAGACCAAGACAAGGTCACCTTTAGAGAAAACCCTAGGATGAACAACCTTATCATATTGGATCTTCACTCTCTTTTTATGAGCTTCGTTAATTATGCTTGCATCTCGACACTCCTTGTCAAGATGTTCCAAATAAACAAGGAGTTTTTCAACACTGGAAGTGTGTGGAAGAAATTCTACAACTAATTTAAGAGAAGGAATTTTACATTCCACATGGAAGATTGATTCCAAGCCATAAACTAGTTGAAAAGGAGTGAAACTTGAAGCAGCCTTAACCAAAATCTGGTATGCCCAAGGTCCAGGATATAACATGATATGCCAATTGGATTGAGATTTATTAATTGTCCTTTGTAGGATAACTTTCAGGGATTCACAACTTCCACCCGACCATTGGCTTTAGGATACTAAGGAGATGAGTGATCCTACTGGAAACCCAACTTGAGAGCCAATTCATCCATCATCATGTTCTGGAAATGACTACCATGGTGAGTGAAAATCTCTTTTGGAATACCAAAATGAGAAATAACCTTTTTGAATAGAAACAAGGCTTCTATTTCACTATCATTCGCAAAAGTGGGAATAGATTTGGCCCACTTAGTAAAGTAGTCCACTGCTACAATAAGATACTTATGACGCTTTGCTGAAGGCAGGTTACAAGTTGTAAAATCAATGCCCCACATTTTGAAGGAACTGATGGTAATAACAGGAAAGAGAGAAGTTGCATGAGTGTGCATTTTCTGAGTGGAAAAGTTAGCCAACATCACAACTCTTTTGAGTGATACTATACACTCAACAATATCTATAGGAATGATAGAGATCACTACCCAAATTGGCTAGAGCAATTCAAAAGTCTAGATACTCAAAGGGGATGCAGATCAGGCGGTTTCTTTTCTCGCTACTCCTGAATCAAAAAGGAAATCAGAGGCATTAATTACGACCAAGGTGTCACAGCGAGTGAAGCCAAGGGAAGATTACATGGATACTGAATATTTGAATATGAAATTGAACAACTAGACAAAACAATATGACAAACCTTAGAGGAGATAAAACCCAAGGACTTAGGAATATAGGCCCTCGACATTAAGCATACATTTACTAAGTAGAAGCAAGTAATGATAGCCAGTGTTGACTTGACCATATCCTCAGAACAATATTAGCTAGTGGACACCTCAGTAGTTAAATATGTGATTCCCATAGGTGGACCCCAATTCATCTCTATTGCTGACTTCGAGATGAACGATTTAAACCTTACAGTCATCCAACTAGAACTTGGGGAGAATAAATATATGTTGGGCTCTAGGACCTCTTCACTGGCCATCAACTTGGGATGAGTGTCAGATTTGGATGTCATAAAATTGCATCAACATGAAGTTGAAATTGTGGCCCGAAGATTACTCGATTCCACCTAATGGGAATAGAAAGATGCAAGCAATGTTCGAGAAGGTGTCTGACTAGTTACAAGTGGCATGCATAGCTTTGAAAATAGAAACTAATCTAATAAAGGAGCTAGGGGATATAATTGTTTGGAAATCTAGCCAATCCAAAGATATGGGACTTATTAAGAAGTCTCAATAGGAGAAAGAAAAGGAGATCAAATCCCTTAAGTTCATCCTTAAAATCCTCGATCATCATCCTCACATCCTGATTTAGGCTTTTGAAGGGAAAGAAGAAGTTGAATCTCACCTCCATGAAATGGAAATGGACCTATGGCTTAAAGAGGAATAACGAAAGAATGGTCTCAAAAGGATGGATCTTTTGACAACATAATATCATGAAAAAGAGGAATGTCATATGAAACTTTTGGTAGAATACAAGGCTTCAATTGATTAAGCTATAAATTCTACCTAAACATTAGAGGCTGAAGATCCTAAACTATTGCACCTCAAAATAACCCAACTGGAGCAAGAGCTAAAGTTTTCCAAAGCAGAGAAATAAAGATTTGAGCGTAGGACAAAGAACTTGTTAGGTTGAAACAATGAGGAAATCAAGAAGATCCAAGATGCTTTGAAGAGCGAGCATGGCAAAGTAAAGTCCTTTGGGAAGCACTTCAAATTTCTGTACTAGGAAGTAAACTATTAGTTCAAGCAAAAGAGGAGATATGGAGGGAGATATGGAAAAAAACCACCACGGTTAAAGCCTATGTAGAGATCCTCTCTAATTGTGAGAAGGGAATAACAAATGATGTAAACCTAGAGGCAAAAAGAACTATTGCAACCCTTGATGAAAGATTGAAGGACGTCGACTTCCTCATTAACCTCATCAATACATTAGAAGATGACACTTTGGCAGGAGTAGATTTTTCTTCCAGATATGACTGTATTATTTATTGCTGCTAAAGAAATAAGTGATTTCATGAGTGGCTAGAATTATCTTGGGAGGTTTCGGGTGCCTTCATTCCGGGAAAATGATAATTGGATGGTATCCTCGGAAAAATTTTGCGATCAACTGAAGAATACATGGAGGGATCTGGGATGTTTGGCCATGTAGGGAGAAGAGGTAGTCTCTTCATATATAGATGTTAACAGCCTTCACAAGGATTTGACCATCTTGGAAAAAATCGATAAGATTATACAGAACATTCTGACTTTGCGATACCAAATCATATCTTGAATAGTAGTGGTAATTACTAAGTATAAGAAGGTTCCCTGGTTGTCTACTACAGAATGGGACAAATTGACTAAGTTGAAGAGACACTTTAAACACCATATTGTGCTATAGAAGGTCTCTTCCACATCACAGGTCATCCACTTGATGAAACTGATGTAGTCTGTGACGGAGAAAATGGATGATTGGGCCGAAATCCCTTTGATTACCATGCAAGCACTAACTGATAGGATGTGTAGAGGTCACTCATTATCCCCTACAGGTTCGATGGAAAAATTCAAATCCTCTAAACCATGAAAGCGCTACAATGAGTAGTTATTCCATTCAAAAAATATTTTAATTTGAATTTGAATTTGAATCAGTTACATTTTAGATAGTTTCCAAAATAGTTACTCTATAAACTATTATTTAAAACCTTGTTTCCCATCATGGGGGGTGTGGTTGATAGAAGTGTAATTTTTTAATTTTATTGAACTTCCTATACATTCTGCATAGTTTTCTATTACATATTTGAAATTGATCCTTACGTTTTGAAGAAGAATTGTTTTTTTATTTATTGTTATCTCCTCATTTCCATTGCAGAAACTAATTCAAAGGCTTGTCCTTGTTTAGATGTTCCCACACTTGGTTCTAGTGTTCTGATATGTATGTTATTGAACACTAGATTAAATGATTTATGCTTGATTGTTGTTAATTGTTAGCTTGTATTTAACTTAGCGATAATCAATGTTCTATATTAGAAATTGCAAAAACATTATGTTGTGATCTTTTTTTATGTGTAATAGTGCCTATATTTCAGAGAGCATAAAGTTTTACTTTGTCATTGTAGATTTTGGTTTCAATATTTACTATTGAATGCATCATTCTGCAAAGGTTTAAAGTAGAATATTAAGAATGTATGTACTTGTTACATACATCTTATTTAATGCCTAATTGATTGGTATCTTGTAGTTTTTGCTTTTCTTTTTGTTTTTATCATTTTTATTTTCTTTCTTTGAACTCTCCACTTACCTTCTCCTCGTTCATGTATTAGCTTCTTCGTATCATTAGGATTGTACTTTCGAGACTGTTATTGAAATAAAGTGTTATTATTCACTTATGTAATGCCATGCTTTACTACAATAAACAATTATCTATATCTGACCTTATTTTATTTTCTTATTGAAAACCATATAATTGATTACTAGGCTTACTCCTTGTGGTGCATAGGAGGTCAGTTATAGCACCTAGAGCAGGAGGACTCCTTAGACCTCAGTTAATGTATATTCATTTCGTTCATATGTGGGGACCATTTCAGTACAAACAAGGGTAATATTGCTTCTTAATGGCATCTTGGAAAGAGTTCCAAGTGGGTGTGGCTGAAAATAGTGACGGTTTCATCTCATCCCTCTGCTCACAATAGGTTTCCCACTAGTCATTGATGTCTGGGGTGGCTTTTAGGAGTGAAAAAGTAATATTCTCCCTATTGGAAAAATCATGAACCGAAAAACACCCTTCCAATAGATTTAACCATCTATTTGTCAAGTCTGCATATGTCTAGCCTTCAAATATGGGAATGTCAAGGTTGGCATGTACCTTGAAAGGAGTGGTGCCTCCAGAGTTGTTGATCGATGAAGATACGCCACTTGTGGGTATCACTGAGGTATCTGGGAATTTTTTTCGATCATTGCATTCCTTTCTCATTCTACGGATTCTTTGAGCAATATTTTGAGAGGATCTCCTACACCCTTGTCTTTCTTTTCTTCCACCATGGGAGGTCATCATGGTTTGTGAGGTTGGTCCTACAAAGGTTCAACCAGTTTGAGCCCTAACTCCTTATACCTCGACCTCAATGGGGACATGCAAATAAAAATAGAGAAAGAGCATACTGCTTTGATACCACTGATCTGGACTTGTGTAAGAACGAGATAAAATACATATATAAACATAAATATAGAGATGCAACAAAAATAAATCTTCATTTCAATAATATCAAAGAACTGAAAGATTCTTATATAAAGAATGGAAATGGACTAGCTCATGTGATTGTAGCTTATATCTAAGAATAGATGTGGCAGTGTTGATGGTACTAGAAATATGTCAAGCAAGGGGTGTCCCTCATGTGAATTCCCAAGTATACCTCACACCATTTGGTGTAGGAGCCCCATACAGAATATCGGCTCAATTTCCATATATATAAAAGATATGCCTTGGCTCTAACTATTAGCACAAGTGAGGGATGCAATGGTGTCTTAGAAAAGAAAGAAGGTGTGCCTGGTGAGTTTTCAGTTGTAATGTGTCAAGGTTTTTCTACTACGAGGAGGGGAGAAAAATGAGCCTCTAAGTGAGAGGTAGTAGTACCACCCAAGAAGATACACACATGAACTAGAAAGATCCCTTTAACATCTAGCGGAATACTCCACAGAGGACGTGACAGTCGTTGAAGACGTGTTGTCCTTGAAGACTTTTTTTACTAAATAAAAGTTCCAAGACACATGTTTACAATGTACACCACTAGCTACAGTAGTGAAACATTGGAGCCACTCCCTTCTCCTCAAAGAGCTAGCTAATCTCTATAATTCCTTGTGGGAGGAGACAAAGTGAAAATTTCCTTTACTTATACAATTAGGGTGTATATATAACCAATGGTTGATGCTTCCCATTTGTGACTCTTTAACTACCCTCATGATTGTTCAACTTCCTATGACTTTTCAATTTGCATGAATTTCCATATTCATGTGTGTCCTTTGGACTTCCACTTTACAATACATTTTGAATATAATATACATGGTCCAAAATGATGATGTGGCATATGAAGACTTGTTGTAGGCTTGAAACATCTGCCCCAACATTAGGGGAAAGCCACCCAATCAGGACCTTAGAGTAGATCCTTTTCGTTTGAAATGGTGGTCCCAACTAGTTAAGCTAGGTCCAATTACCTTCTCTCTATCTTTGCTAGCTTGACGTATTCATTTTTCTTACCAATAGAGTTGAGCCATCAGATCATCACTCTTACTGGGCTCGGGAAGGAAAGTGATCCTTAAGCTAATCTAGGGCTCAGCCAATCCAAAACTAAAGATTACTTCTTTGATAAAAGGACTTCTAGAAATGTAATTATTAATCTAAATGAAAACTAATCCTAGAATGCAAGCAAAAGGAAAGAAATCCTAATCCTATCTCGATTAGGAAGATGTAGATCTAACCCAACAGGGAGCAAAGTAATTAATGATTGGATTTTAACATATCTTGTTTTAGGTGAATATCTAGCTAATGAAATAGTTCTACTCGTTGATATTATAATTAACAAAACATGCTCTGATTAGAGACCAATTAACAGTGAATTATCAACCAAAAACATTAGGAAATAGTTCTCTTCAGTTGATGGTAATTAAATATAATTTAGATAACATATTTTTGAGTAAGTAGTTACTCAGAAATCTTATTTAAGAATAAGAGTAAGAGAGGAAATTAGAAAAATACCTATGAAGCTAATGAACTAGATAGATAACTCAAAAATACTTTTATCTTCACATTAAACAATAGTGCTCAACATGAAAGAGATTTTACGCAAATCTATCATTAAAAATATGAAATTTGCATCAAAAGTAATAGTATTTAAAATACAAACTGATTACAGCCTAGTCTCTTGCTCTCTTCCTTGAATTCATCTCCAACAATCTTTCTCAAATCATACACTTTGTTGCTAAAAAAAATACCTACAATAGTGCGAGGTTTTTCTCCCAATACAAAGTCTAGAATTGAAAAAGACAAATCCCAATTACTGAAATCTGAGTTTTCTCCTCCTACTTCTACAACTTGGAAATCCCTTACAATAGTGCTTTGAAAATTAGAAAATTTCAAAAGAGAGAGAATTCTCTTGTCTCCATTCTACAAACCACTATTTATAATTACAAAAATGAATTCCAAATAGGAGAGTTTTTGAAGAACAAATTTGCTCTAGCAATTTTTGTTGGTCAATGTTTTTGTTTTTCTCTTGCTAGAGCAATTCCATTGATTCAAATATTCTCTTCCTCATCTCCTCAACTATTCTCTTGCAAAAAGAACAATCAAAATTAAATTAAAATGAAAATGAAAATTCAATTAAATAAATAACTAAAATGAAATATAAAATTTCTATTGATTTTCTAAGGATATTATTGGTCAAAGAGAACATAGTCGAATTGATCTATACTCAACAGTGGCTATGAGCAAATGAAAATGCAAACAATTTAACTTAGAAAAGTAGTTTTGGTTACAAAATCGGAGCTTGATTTTCTTCTAAATTTTAGGATTATTTAGTGACCGAATATGGTTATGCAACCACTTCAGAGATATTCTCCATGATTTTAAGTATCTAACAAGCCCTCCTAGGGCTCATTTGGCCAAGTAGAACTCAAATAATGTGCTCCCAAAGTTGAGTAAAAAATGCGAGAATTATGGAAAAATTGCTACCTGGGCTAAAATTATGAAATTTAATTAAAAATTATAATGATAGATTAAAATTGAAAAATATGATTAACTATTAATTAATTATATTTATTTAATTAATTTAAAATATGTTTAAATTATTTAATATACTAAAATATTAAATTCTTAATATAAATTGATTCAAATCACTTAATTAAATTGATTTAAATTAATGAATTTACAAAGTATTTAAATATTAATATTATTTAATATTTATTATAATTACAAAATATTAAAAACAATAAAATAATTAAAATAATTAAACATGACACATGGAATGATGTTAGTGGTTGTTGGTCCCATATGGGCCATAGTGGCTTTTGGCTCACGTACGTAAGCCATGGTGGATAAGTGGGGGGCATAAGGTGGGGGCTTGTTATAAAAGGGAGGCATAAGGTGGACTCTTGTTATAAAGTCACGTGGAGGGATAAGGGGTGGAGGGATGTATAAGGGATATCATAGGAATGTAGATATCAAATATCAGAGAAGTGGGGGGCATAAGGGGTATGTGACAAGAGGGTATGGGAAACAAAAGATTTTTTTTATATATCAGAACTTTTATTTTATATTTGGACTTTTACATCGTCTTTTATATTGAGACATTTTTTTATTGGGATTTCTCAGAAGAGTAAGGGAGGAGGTGAGGTGAAGTGGGGCCCACTTGGAGTGAGACTCATACATTATAAAATAAAACCACTTGGTAATTAAAGATATCACAAAATGAACTACAACCACTTTGCAAATTTGATATTTTAGGTTTCGTAATTTCTTTTAAAATTGCAAATTGGAATAAATTACTAAAATCTTGAAAACACATAATTTTAATTGTTCTACAATTTGGCTGTGGAGATTTTGTAGGACCATTAGGAAAGAATGAATTAATTGGTAAAAACTTAACTAGGAATTAATATTTACAATCAATTACTAATTTATTTACAAAAATTAAAATAATATACATTTTGTATCTCTTTTAACCCAGGTTGTAAAAATTATCAAACATTGGATGAGCACCATTTGTTATGAGATAAAACACCATAAGGTTTGGGTTGAGAACCCCAACAGGTCAAGGGCCATACACTAACAAAATGAAATAAAACATGTATTCTTAATTCTTAAAATGCTAAAGTGGGATGAAGAGATAGTACCCATAGGAACTACCTTTTATGATGTCCTGTAGGGTCCAAACGCTTTGCTTCCTCCAACGCTTCAAAACCTACAACTCATTCCAGAAAAGCATATATACTAGAATTAGTTCAAATCATGTTCAAGATATCAATATTAGATCATATAATCATATAGATATAAAACATGAGATCATATATAATTAGATCATAATATGAGTTAAATAATAAAGATCATCACATCAAGAACAAGACAGAGCTTCTTTATTGATGACTACAAAGAATGTGGAATAATACAACCTGATTCAACCATGACTCCACGTGAAACCTTCCTCCGAATCCGTCCAGCCCAAGCCTCAACAATCCTCTTCCAAATGTATACACATAGATTCCATCTAAAGGATATGGACATCTCTATGAGGAAACAAGGGTTTCCTATAACTGGGAGTGCATGAGGCATAGGGATAAATCAGAATTGATAAGGGACCAATTGGATATAATATCGATATTCTATATTTCTCATCCCTTTAGGCATTCCCATGAGGTGTATTTATATCACCCAAAAACATTTATTCCAGTTGGGATACAGTTAGACCGCACGCTCCTCTAGGTGGGCTTCTGGTCTAACCCATAAACCCCACTCATTTAATAGGGATTTTATATTTTTTTAGTATTTTAAATTATACACTCTTGTTGGGTATAGTTGGACCCATGTATGCACATGCGTTTTGAAGGGCACAATTGAGTATGGAATTTGAAATAATGTTTTTTTAGTAAATGGACTAACTTTGAAGGGAAATGACTACCCAAGACCATGATTCATAGAATCAAGTATACAAGGGTGGCAAATGATGATATAACAGATGCCCCCTAATAGATGAAGTTAGAAGGGGTATATGATGGTCAAAATGTATTAAGTCTATAGAAAGAATCATGCGAGGACCTCGGAGGAGATCACCATATTCGCGCCTGCCAAACCAGTTGAAGAGATCGATAAGAATGATCATGCCTAAGGTGAGCATACCCATGCTCAGGATACTAAAGCACATCCGCATATCAAGTGTAGAGTGGATCCAATATGTATACAAGTACAAAGGAAACTGAGAAATACATTGTGGATCATCTGATCATAACTACAAAATTAAATATCTAGGCCATGTCACAACATCACATATAAAATAACTTATCAATGATGCTGAAGGAGATATATGATCACTGATGTCACACAACTAATCCTCAAAGTATCAAGTCAAAAAGTGGAATAATGGTATTGCATGCAACTCGAGTGCCAACATATAAATGTTGGTGTGATGAACTGCAACACATAAGGTGGATGGTGTCACTGGAAGAAAACTAGAGGAACTGAAAAGTGAACCGAAAAATGTTGATGCAACCCGAGGTCTTCACCGACTCTAGAAATTCTAAAATTCTCTACAAATCGCGCTTTGATACTCTGTAGAAAATCTGCCTGTAGGTTAACCAGATGATGCAATATAAATCAAAGCATAATACTATAACCTACTTCTACTATCAAAGTGCTTTGTGGAGGCTTAAAGGTCGAGCTAAACATATCTAACCAGACAAAGAATAATCAATGCACAATACACATGAAAATACTTTGGGGAAAGCCTCAGCTAAAACCCCCTCTTTATTATCATACAAGGTGGAAATACATAGGAATCATACAAAGCCTTAACTCTCACAACTAGCTAGCTCTCAGTACAATCCTCACAGATACTCATAGGCAATCCTAGATTCTCACAATCCTTCTCCTCTGCCCTCCAAGCTCCTATTTCTTTGCATTGTTCCTCTAGGATGATCTTCTCCAACCAAGTGGAAAACTGATCTCACACACTGATGTCACACCCTGTCAGAATTACGCAATCCTCAAGGAATTATTCCTTCTGCATGAATGAGTTTTATTTATAGGAAAACACATGCAACTGATAGTACATTGTCCTTATCTTTAATCTCTATCGGGTCTTTCTCATTATGGGCATGCATGTGTTCTTGATGAGGGAATCTTCAATTAACTAGAGTACACTAGTTGAGTGCATGCATGCATCAACTGAGTGTTAACTCTCTATTAGTTCCTCAAACAGTTTGGAACTAATTTAATTGGACTTAACTCAGTATACTGAGTTAACTAATTACAACTCAAATATAACTCAATCTTATCTCCTTAATTTAAGACTTATCTCCTTAATTTAGGGCTCTTACATGACTTCAGAAAGACTTCTAACTTGAATTTCTCCAACTAATTAATCCATAATGAATTAATTAACTATTTCCAAGTAGTTGTTAAGACTAAATTCAATTCTAATTCACAATTTTAATTCAAGGACAAATTAAGATTGGAATATTCTTGTTGCCACATTTTGACACTCCCTCTGAACAAGAAAGGGATTATCAGCCACCCCGATCCTGTCTCTATGGAACTTGAATTTACACTTTGACAATGCCTTTGTCAAAATGTCAACATCTTGCTCCTCTATCAAAATATACTACAGCAACATGATCCTCCCAACATCAACAACTTGCTTTACCTTGTAAAGCCAACGAGAACTCACAACTGACTTGTTCTCTAGTCTCGGAACCACATCCCAAACATTGTTACGAATTATGGATTCATACTCCTCCACCATAGAATCAACCTAAATAGGCTGTTGCGCTGCTTCCTCAAAGGAAGATCGCTCGGTCTCAACACATTTTCCAATAAGGGCCATGTATCCAATGTACCTCTCAAGTGACCTCCTCTGTCTGTGCTGAGAAAATGGCACTCCCACATTCTCTCTCGCATCTTGCAACAATCTGTCATCTTGTCTTATGCGCTTCCATCCATCTCTGGAAGACTTTGCTTGAGTGGATGTCTCCACTCTTGGAACCTCTCGATGCGGCTACTCTGCATCAGTTTAAGGCTCCTCCTCCTTTGGAACCAACAGTTCCTCCACAGCCTGTAGTTGGAGCTCCCTCTCAAGGAAAACTCACATGGCCTTCTGCTCATCAAACTTGAGATCTCTGTGAACCACTGTCCTCCAACTAGTAGGCAAGTACACCCGATAGTTGTGAGGTGTATCAGTGTACCCCACAACAATCTCCAACTCTGTTGTTAGCTCAAGCTTATTTTATGCATCATTTGTCCGACAACAACATACCGATGAGCCAAAGATCTTGAAGTGACCCAAATCTGGTCTCTTACCAGAGAAGGCTTCCTCTGGTGTCTTCATCACAAGTATGTGATGTGGTCTTCTATTCCGCAAATAGACCGATGTGGTGCATGCCTCAACCCACAAGTGAAGTGATAGGCCTTGGTCATGAAGCATCACCCATGATGCTCCTATAATAGTTATGTTCTTCCTCTCGGCCACCCCATTCTATTGTGGGTTATGAGGTTCCATCAACTCTTGCTTAATTCCTTCCACTTCACAGAAGTCCTTAAACTCTTGAGAGACATATTCTCCACCATTGTCTCTTCTCAAGGCCTTTATCTTCTTTGCTGACTCTTTCTCGACCAAAGCTTTGAACTCACAAAACTTTGTGAAGGTTTGGTCCTTCTTCTGCATGAAATAAATACAACATTTATGAGAAAAATCATCAATGAAATTCACATAATACATTTGCTTCACTATGGATGCCGTTGAGAATGGTCCACAAACATCATTATGAACTTGCTCTAAGATAACCTCTACTCCACTGTCTCGATAATGAAGGGAAGACTTGGTGTACTTTCCCAAGGTACAACCTTTACATGTGTCTACTTGCTCAAGTTTACCTTTGGGAAGTCCTATAGATATCTTCTGCAATATCTTCAAAGCCCCATGATGCAAATGGCCCAACCACCTGTGCCACAACTCACCAATGTCTCGGCTTTGCACCAATTCTGCTTTTTTACTCAATGTTTCACAATCATCTACGTCTAGTTTATAGAGATTCTTCGCCCAAATTCCTATCCTCTTGGTCTAACCCATGGCTATGTGTCTTAGGAATACCTTTTCTTTACTGAAGACAACATCATAGCCTTTGTCCTCCAACATCGTGACTGATACTAAGTTCTTCTTCAACCAAAGCACATACATCACATATGTCAAGGTGATAGGAGGTCCATGCTCCCTCTGAAAAGTAACCATGCCCACTCCTGAAACATTATACCTTCCATCATCAATCATCTCTATGTGCATCTTGAGGTCTTTCTCCTCCAAGGCATTGGATAAACTTTTATCATCGGTCATGTGGAATGAGGCTCCACTATCAATATACATGACACAACCCATCATTGATGATACCATGCATGCGATGAGGGTAAAGTCCATTTCGAACTGAGAGGCTAATGCCTCACCTTCCGATCCATCCAAGGATCCCTTCTTCGACTTCTCCAATGGGAAATTAGTCACATAATGTCCCATCTCAGTTGAAGTATGATATGAATTTGATTTGCACTTCCCCCAAACTTCAAACTTCAAATTCTCTTCTCCATATACTATTCACAGCTCCGATAAACTTGGCTTCAATACGATGTAGAAATTCTCAAATTCTCTACAAATCTCGCTCTGATACTCTATAGAAAATATGCCTATAGGTTAACTCGATAATGCAATATAAATCAAAGTAGAATACTAAACCTACTTCTACTATCAAAGTGCTTTGCGGAAGTTTGAAGGTCAAGCTGAACACATATAAAGAAAAGAAGAAGAATCAATTCATAATACACATGAAAATACTTTGGGGAAAGCCTCAACTAAAAACCCCACTATCTGTATTATCATACAAGGTGGAAATACATAGGAATCATACAAAGCCTTAGCTCTCACAACTAGCCATCTCCTAGTACAATCCTCACAGATGCTCACAAGCAATCCTGGTTTCTCATAAGCCTTCTCCTCTGCCCTCCAAGCTCCTATTTCCATGCACTATTCCTCTGGATGATCTTCTCTAACCAAGTGGAACACTGATCTGACACACTGATCTCACACCCTGTCAAAATTGTACAATCCTCAAGGAATTATTCCTTCTACATGCATGAGTTTTCTTTATAGGAAAACACATGCAACTGATAATACACTATCCTTCTCTTTAATCTCAACTGGGTCTTTCTCAGAATAGACATGCATGAGTTCTTGATGAGGGAATCTTCAATTAACTGGAGTACACTAGTTGAGTGCATGCATGCATCAACTGAGTGTTAACTCTCTATTAGTTCCTCAAATAGTTTGGAACTAATTTAATTAGACTTAACTCAGTAAACTGAGTTAACTAATTACAATTCAAATATAAGTCAATCTTATCTCCTTAATTTAGGGCTTATCTCCTAAATTTAAGGGATAACTCTTGCATGACTTCAGAAAGACTTCTAACTTGAATTTCTCCAACTAATTAATCCATAATTGGAATATTCTTGTTGCCACATTTCAACACAGAATGAAATGGTACATTTCTACACTATGGGAATAAATACGCTGAATTCAACCATGTGATAAATCGTTTGATATTACTGGTCATTGATGTATACCATTAACAAATGCGAGACAACTCACAAATAATGATGATGAGAGTCAAGGTACTTGAGTACAATCTAAAAAGTGTGAATAAATGAGTTGAAGTTGAACACTTGAGAGAAGATATCAATAAGGATACATTTATGTATCCTCACTGTCGATAGCGAAGGACTCTACCACTAATGGCTGCAAACCCTAAGGAACTAAAAAATAACTCTAGACCTTATTCCAAGAGAAATGAGTTGGATTCTATGGGAAAATACATGTTGGAAGGAGGGGATTAAGGCATCCCACATCAATCTAGAGTGATCGTAACCCACAGGCCAATAATTTGGATGGAATCTGACAAAGAAAGATGAAGTGACCATAACAAAGCATGTTTCCAGCATACACAAGATTTGGCTAGTGTACGACAAAAACCCACTGAACCAAACAACAATGAAAGTTGACAGAAAGGTGAGGAATCCACCAAGAATGTTAAATGGAAACCAAGGCACTACACGAATCCCAATGTGTGATAATGTAAGCTGACGTCGAACACAAGGGAAACCACTCAGTCAAATACCCATGATACTGATCGATGTTGAGTACAAGGTCACCTATCAATGATGGAAATAGGTCTAGGGTGTGACTCTAGGCCTACTCTTAGAGCAATTTGGGAAGTTGATAAAAGGATACCCACTAGCAAGAAGTCAATGGAGACCTTATTAACTAGCACGAGAAAAGGACCAAATAGCTGATGTGACACTAAACATAACTCTGACAGATCTAGTATGGCTGACTGAAAATGAGTCAAGGGACATCACATAAAGGTCGAATTAGATTTACTTCCCTTGAACAAAAGCACGAATCAAATGTGATTGTATGGAAGCATATGATAACTTTTTATAATTTTTTCATTCAAGAGGCATAAACAAACTCTCCATATGATTGGAAGAGATAAACAACTAGAGGAGTACTAACTCAACAACAAGGTTATGCCTCTCCTCAGTCAAACTAAAGCCCATCTTGATGGGGGAAAGACTTGCTTTTAGTGCTTTTTTCAAGGGAAACACAAATGACTCTTACTACCATCAATTATTGAAGTGGAAAGAATGAGTGTCCAAATACCAATGCTCTAGTTCTTGGGAGTGGAACATTCCTATGCTCAGTGCAAGGTGATCAAACTTGTCAATGACACTCAAAGGAATGTTCTTTCCATAGGAATAAGGTGCCAAGTTGTAGAGGCTAAGTGATTGCAAGGTTGATTTCGTAGAAAGAGATTGTCAAAAAGTGGCTTATACATGAGTCCAAGTGAAGCCAGCTCAAGTCCAAAAGGTACAAATAGTCAACATGCAATGCAGTAGTACAACTCAACATGCAAGAGCCTCTAGGGTATAAAGTTAGAAAGATAGCGAAGAAGAAGGATAATCAAGCTTCATTGCAAAAGTCATGGTGGGACTAAGGAGGACTCTTGAGCCTACTCAATCTTTGCGACATAGGCAACACATACTAGTGAGGAAATAACTAGGAATCCCATGTAAAGGATGGCTCTACCATCATGTCATGATTTTATAAGTTGGCGAGTGAAAATGGTTTAAGAATCATAACACAATGGAGTTGACCCTATGTCAATATATCGTAGTATGGAGGCTAGAATGGATAATGTGACAGAAAAGGTGAACTTCCCTAACGTATATGGCAGTGATTAAAATGATACTTGCCATGATGGGCCAACGATCATGGAATCGAAGTGGTAAAAAAAACATCTCAAAGTCTACAATTTAACATAAAAAACAACCTATCCCAGCACTCAAATCCAAAATGTCTCAAAGTTTAATTTTTTTTTTGAAATTACAACTTATAGATAGACCTTTTGACTTCCCAAGCCTCATTTGTGTTTTAGACAATTTACTGCAACGACTCTAGAGAAAAACCTGAGAATCATAATCCACCAAAATTTCTCAGCCATAACAGCTATCAAACTTCCAAGTAATCTCCTAATTCGATTTCTCAATGAAATTTTGTGCATTCCAAGTATTTTTTTCAAGAATTTTACCATAAGAAATTTCTTTCTGGATTTTTACTCTATGCATATCCAGGTTGGGTATATCGAAGTTGCATATTTGGAAGCCCTATACACGACTGTGTATGAAGCGAACCCGCGTGCAAGCACTAAAAAATTTTAAATCATGGATTTTAATGGATGAAAATGCTTGAAACTAGAGGATGACAAATACTTGGAGGGAAAGAGAGCACATTACAATAGATAATGAAGTTTTGAATGATCCATTAGCACTCGATGCATTGAGAGGATCTGGATTGTTGAAGTTTTTCAAAATGCCACACATGAAAACCAATACAAGATTTATAGAAATTCTCGTCAACTACTAGGATCCAGAAGAAAATGCATTCATGATTGATCAGATGCCTCTGTGTATTGAAGTGGAAGACATATACTTCATTACTCGACTTTCGTAGAGAGGGGAGCCAATCAATTTTCAAGGGAAGGAATAGGGAAGCCTTAGTGTGGATGATTACATTTGTATTTATTGCCCTATAAACAACGAGAAGGTAGGGACACAGATCCCAATCAAGCATGTGGATAGTCTACCCCTAAAGATTCTCCTTTTTACCATTATGAGGGTAGCTAGATCAGCCACATTGCACTAAGCTTCTCGTCTTACAATGAGCTTAGTAGTATATTCCCTTACTACAATTTTTGACTGGTGCACAACCCTCCTAACAAATATGAAAAAACAACTTACTTCCATTAAGAAGAGTAATACAATTTTTTTTGGGTATGGTACTATTATTTGTACTTTATTCTTTGAGAGACTATGAGGACTTCGACCCAAAGTGATTTCCACCATCAGAAGCCCAATAGATCCATGGATAGGTAGATGGGCTGACTTAATGAAGAGACTAGGGGGTTGTGAGGTCCCTAGAATGACATTTGATGACGAGTTTTTCCTTTGGTGGGAAGAACAAGTCATTTCCATTGAGGGATACCCCCATGAATGCATGGATTTCAGAGAGGATCCAAATTTAGTGCTTCCACCTGGTGTTGCATGGGGTGCCATTAGTAGAATTGTTTTTTAAGTTTTTAATGTTATTTATTTTTTTTGGATTTCAAAAATATGAATTAATTTTTTTTTTTTTTTAAATTCTTACAAAATTGTTTGATCATGATACAGAAGTGGGACTGGTAAGACCTAAGGGCCTACCTAGGCATAAGCATCATGGAAGAGACGTGAAGGGTGCTACAACTGAGATTCAGAGAGTTCTTCATGTCGTACCGAGGAACCTAGAGAGATTGACTCACCAGGTACATATGTAGCAATAGAGGATCTACCAGAGGCAATGCAGAGACATGTGGTAGGAGTACCACGAGATTGCGTGTGACTTTTCCAACGGGTGTCTACTACCATTATCTTCTTACGAGATGCACATCTAGAGAAGGGCCCACACATATATATTAGAGATGTCTTGATCTTTTTGATAAACACTATCGGGATTAAGCCCTAATTTTGTAGGACATTTTTGTCCCAATTTTTTTTATAATATTTTGAACATATAACTTATATATATATATAGAGACGGTTTCATGATGTAACGGTCATATATACAGATGATTTTTTATTATTTTTTATGTTAATGTGATGAATGATTAATATGCCAATATAATGATTGATTACCTATGGAAATAGAAAATGAGTTTTTTGATCGTGGAATATGCATAAATGTGATAAAATTAAATTATCTTTGTAATAAACACACTCTCATAATTTGATGATATAAATAAGGATATCTCACATGATAGATTTTATTTAACTGAGACACCACCAGTTATGAATCCAAGTATACTACTAATGAATCAATACCAAGTGATATTTCTTCAGATAGTAAGTTAAAAACATCACTATATTCGACAACATTGTTTGAAGGAGGGCCTATACATATTCCTCTTGAAACCAACAACTGACTAGATGGATACTAAATCACCCAAGATGCAGAAGCCAAATTCTAAGTATGTCGACTACCACCTTTGGCAAACCCTAGATATAACAAATCATCCATCGATACCTACCAAAGAATATCAAAAATATCAATATCACAATGAAACTTATAGACATAGATGCAAAAGTATATACAATATCTACAACCAAGAAAATGCAAGGCAAAATCCTAGGCATAATACTTCTTAAGATAGAGCCCATTTATGGAATCCAACAACTCATTTCCATTGAAATCAATCAATTCGTAAGATCCTTTTTTCAGGATTTTTTAATGGTAAAAGGATCATACCACATGGGTTTGAACTTGCCCTCCCGAGTGTGTCTTTTTCTTGGTCATAAACCAAGACAAGGTCACCTTCAGAGAAAACCTTAGGATGCACAACCTTATCATATTGGACCTTTACTCTCTTTTTATGAGCTTCGTTAATTATGGCTTCATCTCAGCATTGCTCGTCAAGAAGTTCCAAATAAACAAGGAGTTATTCAAGACTGGAAGTGTGTGGAAGAAATTCTACAACTAATTTAAGAGAAGGAATTTTACATTCCACATGGAAGAATGATTCCAAGCCATAAACTAGTTGAAAAGGAGTGAAACCTGTACGGCCTTAACCGAAATCTGGTATGCCCAAAGTCCAAGATATAAGATAATATGTCAATTGCATTGAGCTTTATTAATTGTCCTTTGCAAGATAAATTTTAGGGATTTATTCATGGCTTCCACCTGACCATTTGCTTGAGGATACTAAGGAGATGAATGCTCCTATCAGAAACCCAACTTGAGAGCCAATTCATCCATCATCTTGTTCTGGAATTGACTACCATGGTCAATGAAAATATCCTTTGGAATACTGAAATGAGAAATGACTTGGTTGAATAGAAACATGGCTTCTATTTCACCATCATTCGCAAAAGTGGGAATAGCTATGACCCACTTAGTAAAGTAGTTGACTGCTACAATAATATACTTATGACCCTTTGTCGAAGGCCAGTTACAAGTTGTAAAATCAATGCCCCACTTTGTGAATGGACCGATGGTAATAATAGGAAAGAGTAGAGTTGGATGAGTGCACATTTTTTTAGTATAACCCTGACAAGGCTGGAGTTTTTTGACCGCTTCAACATAATCTTTGAAAATCGAAGGCCAAAAATAACCTACACACAATATTTTTTGGGTTGTAGCAAGCCCAGATATATTACCACCAAAATCTCCACTGTGGTAATCATTCAACACTGACTCACCTTCTTCTAAGGTTAAGTAGTGTCTAAGGATTGAATCAACCCCGCGATGATATAAACTGTCACCGATAATAACATAACTTTTAGCTAAGTGACACAATTTTCTTCGCTCATCCTTTGAAAAAGTTAGAGGAAACTTCGAAGTCTAAAGATATATTATAATATCTCCATACTAAGGATATTGTGAAGAAATAAGGAAAACATGTTCATTAGGGAATGGCTCCTTATAAACCATTTCTTCTTCACAAGGCAACTCTGATATTAATTCCACAAATACTAAAGATTTTTCAGATTTGGCTGACAAGAACTCAAGATCAAGTTCTTGTAAAATAAAAATCCATCTATTATGTTTGACCCAAACACTTACCTACTGAGAACAAACTGAAATGGGATGACAGCCGCTAAGACAAAAAAAATTCTACGAAGAATATAATGTCGAAGTTGTTGGACAGAATGAACAACCTCTGAAGCTAATTTTTCTACAGGAGAGTATTGTAATTTAGGACCTACCAAGCCTCGGATCAAATAATAAATCACGTTCTCATGGAGAACATCGTCTTCTTGAACCAAAACCATACTGATGGTTGATTCTTTCGTAGCAAGATATAAGAGGGAATCCCTGCTATAGTCAAGTGGACTCAGTACAGGAGCAAAGGTCAATGCTTTTTGTAAAGCATCAAACGAGTGCTGAGCAAAATCGTCCAATAGAAATGAAACTCATTTTTTCAACAATCTCATAAATCCCTTTGTGATCTTAGCATAATTAGAAATAGATCTCCTCAAGAAATTGGTTTTTCCTTGGAGACTTTGATGTTGACGGATAGTAGATGGGGGAGGAAATTGAAGTATTGCCTCAATCTTGAAAGGATCTACGTGAATCCCTTCATTAGACACTATGAATCCTAATAACCAACCAGATGTGACTACGAAAACACATTTATTCGGATTCAACCAGATTTTATAATGACTACATCACTCAAAAATTAATATAAGATGATGAGGATTATCAATTCTCTTTCGAGAATAAGTAGCTAGGTCATCCAAATAAGCTTCGATGATATGCTTGATATCATGGAAAGCATAAGAGATGGCTCGCTGAAAATTCACTCCAGAATTTTTAAGGCCAAAAGGGATCTTTTTATATGCAAAGGTACCCCAAAGGTAGATAAAGGTTGCCTTATGCTGATTATAACCCGAGAAACTATCCATGAAGGAGAAAATCTCATTTCCCACACATTGATCGATAATTTGATCAATAAAATGTGTGGCAAAATTATCTTTTGGCAAGCCTTATTTAAATCCCTAAAGTCTATGAATATGTAGATCGTTCCTTGTTTTTTATCAAGTGGGACTAGATTTGAGACACACTCAATCAACGAAAAGGGGTATACGAAACCCACCTTAAGTAGCTTCTCAACCTTGACTTTGGTAGATACTGCTTTCCTAGAGTTTACTGACCTAAGCATTTGTCATATAGGCCTCGCATTCGCATAAGTCTTCATCTCATGTTGGACTATTAATGGATCAATTCCAGGAATTTCCTCATAAGACCAAGGAAACACATCACAAAACTCTTTAAAAAGATCGGTATAAATTTGAATTTCTTTAGGGGAGAATTCAGCTCCAATGAAAACATTCTCAATTATATTTGAATTCCTAGAGAGCTTCACTGGAACTGTTTTTTGAATTTGTAGGAATTGCTTCAGGCCTGATCCAGAAGATCAGACTTTTTGCCCAAATTGCAAACAAGTCAAAAATATTGGAAAAACCAAGAAAGCAAACAATAAGGCCCAGATCAAGAGAGAAACAATCCAAACAAGGAAATACAAGATTATATTCCCCAGCAGAGTCACCAATTCTTTTATGGGACAAAACACCCTAGGGTCTGGGTTGAGAACCCCAACAAATTGAAGGGCATACACCAACAAGAAGCAAGCAAAAGGGTAGTCCTAATGCTTAAACTATTAAAATGGGATGAAGATATAATATCCATAGGTCCTATGTTTGAGGATGTTCACGTAGGGTCAAAACTCTCTACTTCCTCCAATCCTTCAAGACATACAACATTCCAGAAAAGCATATATACTAGTAGGAGTTCAAAGCATGTTCAAAATATGAATATTAGATCATATAAGAATATAGATATAAAACATGAGATAATACATGATTAAATCATAATATGAGTTAAATCATAAATATCATCACTTCAGGAACAAGAAAGAGCTTCTTTATTGATGAATGCAAAGAATGAGGAAGAATAAAACCTGATTCGACCACAACTCCACGTGAAACCTTCCTCCAGATCTGTCCAGCCCAAGCCTCAACAATCCTCTTTCAAGTGCATACACATATATTCCATATAAAGGATATGGCCATCTCTATGAGGAAATAAGGGTTTCCTATAGCTAGGAGTGTAGGAGGCATAGGGATAAATCAAACTTGATGAGGAACCAATTGGATATAATACCATTATCCTATATTTCTCCTCCCTTTAGGACTTCCCATGAGGTGTATATATATCACCCAAAAAAAATTATTTGAGTTGGGATACAGTTAGGCCATGTGCTCCTATAGGTGGTCTTCCCGTGTAACCCATAAATGCTACCCATAAAATAGGAATTTTATATTTTTTTAATATTTTAAATTATATACGCAGGTTGGGTATATATGGACTCGCTTGTGCACACACTTTTTGAAGGGTAGAGTTGCGTATGGAATTTAAAGTAATGTTTTTTTACTAAATAGACCAAGTCTGAAGGGAAAGGGTTGCCCAAGGCCATGACTCAGAGCATCAAGTATATAACGGTGGTAAATGATAATATAACACCACTTTCAAATCATGTAACCAAATGAGATGAAACAAGTACTAATGAAAAGCTAGTGAAAATTCGAACTCAATGAAGAAATCAAAATATAAATCCAACGAAAATGAAAAATTGGAAAAAATTGAAGGATACTTAACCAAAAGAAAATATTAAAAAGGCGATTTAGCCAAAAATTTATGGAACGGAGCTCCATTATTTAAAATAAATAATTCAAAAATGGGGGGGGGGGGGGGTGGTTGATTTTTCACTTCAACATAACTCATGAGACATCATGACACAACAATGCTGACATGGACTGCTTGATAATGTGGAAATGTCAAGCCATTATTATTTACGTGTCCTCAATGTCTTCTTCATAACACCTTTTCTGCCACCTCCTCATGGCATGGTGATAAGAAACCTTTATGATATGAAGTCTTGTGTTCTGGTCACAAGTTGGTGTCCATTTGTGTTAGGTTCCTATAATACTAGTGATTACCCCATTACTATTGTAGTTGTATCTCTTATTAATTTTCTTGTGCCCCTATTGTCCCCATATTGTTATTATTGTGCCCCATAGAATCCCTTTATTGTTCTTTTTGTGGCTTTATATTATTATTTTTAGGTCAGCTGGGTTATATTATGATTCCTTAGACTCCTATATATAGAAAGGAGGTTTGGTCATTTGAATGATCCAAGAATTGTTCATTTGTGTGATGTAAAGGAGGTTTCACCCTCGAAGAGGTTGAATTCTAAGGCATTCAACTATCTTTTCTCTCTTTTTGTGAGCTGGTTTCATAACATTTGGTATCAAAGCTTTGGATTCTAGGGTTTCGTTGCTCCAAATAGGTCATCATGGAATTTTCTCTATAAAGTTTTTTTCTGTGATGTTTCAAAAGCTAAAAAAAATCCCATTTGAGATTAAATCGCACTGAACCTTGGGTCCAAATTTCAGAGCTTTTTGTGCTATATTTGCATAGATATGATCTGAGGAATTTGGTCTTTTTGCAGACTCTTGAATTACATTCCAAAGAAGTGACCTGGGGAAAATTGTCATAACTTTATCTCTAAGCATCAGATTGAAATTTCATAAGAAGGTATAGAAGGAGGATTGACTGTAGTTTCTTGTATATATTTTTTAGAGTCAAAGGTTGAAACAATGACTCGTGGCACGTCATACAAGTTCACTCTACTAAACTAGTCTATAATCAGGTCACTGTGGGAGATTTGGCATAACTCTTCCCTGGAGAATTGAATTTGGATCAGACTAGTGGCATTGGAAAGAGGACGTAGAGGGCTACAATAGATCACATTTTTAGAACTAGATGATCTAAAATTATAGAGATACATTAGATTCAATATCAAGCTCCTACAAAGTGAAAAAAGGTGTGTATATTTTTTTAAAATTTTTGCATAAGCTTGGTTTGAACAATTAGTTTTAAGGAATTCAAAGTGCATAGTAAAGCATTATTATCACTAATTGATGCCCCAAGGAAAGAAAATGAAAACACCTAGTAAGAAACCTGAAAGCTCTAGAATCAGTCATGAAGAAGAGGAAGAAATGCAACATCATATATCAAAATTATGAGACCAAGTGCAACAAGTGTCACTTGCACAAAAAGGAACAAAATCTAAGATGGATGTTTTAAAGAAAGATGTAGAAGCTAAGATGGATGGTTTAAAGAAAGGCGTAGAAGCTAAGATGGATTGTTTAAAGAAATGTGTAGAAGCTAAGATGAATGATGTGGAAGCTAAGATGAATGACATGGAATCTAAGATGGACGATTTGAAGATAGATTTGAAGATAGGCATGGAGGATTTGAAGACAGGTATGGAAGATTTGAAGATAGATTTAACAAAGTTTCTACAAGAAATGCTTACTAATGGTGAAAGGGTAGTAAAGGAAACTCATGATGAGAACAAAATAAATGTTAATCATGATTTCATAGACTCTAATGTTGGATCGAAGACCC
>APFE031725381.1:4299-20505 GCA_000404065.3 Pinus taeda | reverse complement strand
GATGGGCAAACTGAGATAGTAAACAAATGTTTGGAAGGATATCTTCGTTGCTTTGTATCTGATAAACAGACACAATGGGTCAAATGGTTTCCTCTGGCTGAATAGTGGTATAACACTTCCTTCCATACAACAACAAAAATGACCCCATTTATGACAATTTATGGATATCAGCCACCATCCATAACATCATATTTAAGAGAAAATTATAAGGTTCAAGAAATGGAACCTCACATCTAACATCAACAACAAGTCCAACAACTCTTAAAGGATAACCTCGTGTTGGCACAGAATAGAATGAAACAACAAGAAGATCAACATCATAGCAAAAGAAGTTTTGATGTAGGTGATGGGTATTCCTATGGCTACAACCATATAAAAAAATGTCCCTCAAACATGCTAAGAAGGATAATAAATTATCACCAAAGTTTATGGTCGGTACAAGGTGTTGCAAAAGATTGGTACAATGGCATACAAATTGGAGCTTCCCGCAGCTTCTCGAGTGCACCCAGTTTCCCATGTTTCATGTTTAAAGAAGGTTATAGGCAACAAGCTCCCAGTTCAAACAATATTGCCATAACTTGACAAGGAAGGAAAAATTATATTAGAATTGGAAGCAGTCACAGAAACAAGAACTTGATAGCTACAAAATCAATCAATTTCGGAGTATCTCATCAAGTGGAAGAACTTGTCCATTGAAGATTCCACATGAGAGGATGAGAATTTTATACAGAAGCATCCAAAACTACTCAAGTAGTGAGCACAACACTTTTTTGAAGGAGTGGGGCTTGTTAGGCTCCTATAATGCTAGTGATTACCCCATTACTATTGTAGTTGTATCCCTTATTAATATTGTTGTGCCCCATAGAATCCCTTTATTGTTATTTTTGTGGCTTTATATTATTATTGTTAGGTCGACTATGTTATATTGTGACTCCTTAGACTCCTATATATAGAAAGGAGTTTTTTTCATTTGAATCATCCAAGAATTGTTCATTTGTGTAATGTAAAAGAGGTTTCCCCCTTGAAGAGGCTGAATTCTAAGGCGTTCAACTATCTTTTCTATCTTTTTGTGAGATGGTTTCATAACAATTTGCTTTTCCTTGATAGATGAGATTGCATGCCCAACTGCAAAGATATATTTCTACATGCTTCCCTTTTGCATCTCCCCCTTGTCATCTTGTCATGGCGGTAGAGAGTACCTGCATTTGCAATTCACTCACGACAAGACAATACATGTTTGAAAACACCTAGTCTAAGATAGATAATTTGGATCTATAAACTTGGCCAAGACCAAACGAAAGGTCGAGAGAGAGGGCCCAGTGACTATGAAATTGTACAATTCGTGCAGCCAAGAGTCAGGCTTGATCACTAAAACTACGAAGTGCGCAGCTCAGGTTAGACTGAGGGAAAAAATTGTGTAGTCCAGACTGAGGGAAAAATTTGCACAGTCCAGACTAAGGGAAAAATTTGTGCGATCCATGCTGAGGGAAAATTTTGTGTAGTCCAACTAAGTGAAAAATGTATGCAGTCCAAACTAAGGGAAAAATTTGTGCAGTCCAAACTGAGGCAAGGGGGACTGGGAAATTATAGATTTCAAAGGATACGTGTGCTTGTGTAGTGTAACATTTAGGTCAAGCTGGGAGGAATGATTGCACAAGCTTGAAGGCCAAGAAAGAGACTTAAGAATAAGAACTGCACATTGCAGTAGGCTTGAGAGTTAGGGATTGCGCAGTGTGTTGTGCCAATAGGGAAGGTTACACCTTGAGATCTAGAACTATATAGTGCATAGTTCAGGAAGGTCGGGTGAAGTCAAACTGCTGATTGGAAAACCTCTTCAGAAATGGCTAAGTGTCATACCAGTGAGACTAGTGTGTGAGGTGATAAAGTTTCGATTATGATCTCACACTTAGAATACTTGACGACACAACAACATAGATCAGCCATGTGCTATAGGGATTAATGTACGAGTGTTTGGTGATGTAGAAACCATCAAGGATCTTCCCGGGATCCTTGGTAGACTATGAGATTAGCTGCAACTGATACAAAGATTCATGCATATCTATGTTTAAAAAATGAGAATCAAAGTAGGAAGAAGGACTTATTACCTCAAGTCTTGGTGTGGTATTACTAAAGAGCGCAAAGTAGCGGAGTGTAGGACCCTTCAGCTAGGTTGCTCCAGATCAAAACCTGCACATAGATAAGACAAGGCATAATATCACATCATATAACATTGACAATCAATGCACTAACATATAAATATATCTAATTACATGTATCTAAGCAACTCATAATAACAACATTGCATAAATATGTAAAAAAATTACACTACCAACACCACGGAGTGTACAACACAATTGTAGTTCTATAATAATGTAGAAAAGGGTGATTATAACCATCTGTTGTATCAACCTACCCTTACTCCTCTAGCTCCCCTCTCTCCCTTCTTAACCTCTTGCAATACCTTAGTCAAAGACTAGCCTCAACTGTCAAATAGGAAATCCTTTCAAATTTTTCAACCTTTTCCACAATGGCCCTAGCCTCACATATATAGCATGAGAGGGTAAGCCTTGCCAAATCCCCCATGAGTTCCTTTGGGAAAAATCAAAGATGTTTCCATGCTTTTTTTCTCTTTCCCATTTGTAGACTTCGTTAGGAATAGCAATTCCTCCAAATAGGACGAGTTTCGATGTTTGCTCGCTTTTGTGAGCTGACATACGAGTGAATCTTGGGATATTTCTCGGTCAACTTGTTCCATTGACCCATGGAAACTCATTTAGGTTGACTAATGCCCTTCCCGAGGTAACAAATAGAGTTACCCTATGCACTAACACACATTATGCCTTGCTAGGAAGCTTTATAAAGCAAGTTGCTAGTTCCTAGACAATGTTAGCTTGAAAATGGGCCTATGAACTTGGTCAGTCCTTTAGTCGTCCTGCTCTTCTCCTCTCAATTGATGAGGAGGTCATTTTCCTGTGCAACATATGCCCCCTAAAGTGTGAGATAAAAGGCAGAGATGATGGCCGAGGTATTTTATATATAATTGTCGTTTTCATTGGAAAAAAGAGAGAGAGGATGAAAGCTTCAGGAATATGAGAAACCTGATACAACACATATATAAAACAACTAAAATCATCTCCTGATTTAGGCATTCCCATGCTTAGTAGATATGTCAGAGTGATTTCTCAACAAAGAGATATGAGGATCCTGGCCGCGGATAAGCACAATGTGGAACCTGTGTCATAATAAGATCATTCTGATGAGTTGTCTCCAAAAACAATAAATGCAACTTGGGAGAGGAAGCAAGGTTGATTGATGTAAGCCTCTACCCAGGCTCTTGATTTCCATTTCACTGTAACAACATAGTTAGATACATGTGAATAAAGGCATTGAGGTCGAGCATGTACAAAATCGTCTGATTACCAGTCAATAATGGATATTGTTAATAGACGTGGGGATGGCCATTGATAATGGTGATGGTCTCCAACATGCATAGTACAATATAGCGAGTGGAAATAATGTTTTTATCATCAAACACTTGTAGAATCATTTAACCAGGAGCCAATAATGAAAACCCCTAGCCAAACACAAGGTAGCATGCCACTGTTGTCTACAAGTTCCGAGGAATTGAAGTGTTTCTAGGTCTACTTCATAGATAGAGTGTTGAAGTTGATAGGAAGAGACCTGTTGAAAGGTAGGCAATAATGTGTCCTACATCAATCGACAAGAAGTAGGACAAGAATGATTTTTTATTGAAGAATAGTTTGAGCATTGGGTCAAAACAATAGAGGGCATGATGGAAGAATGTGTTTGATGGTTTGATGGAGGAAACAAAAGATAAAGGATTTCCCTTGAACAATAGAAGGCACAACACATAGGTTTTAACCATGCAACACTAGACTCATGAACACCAAAGAGTGTTAGGATACAAAGATGCAAGAACATTGGGGTATATAGGCTAAACTCATAGGATGGTAAGGTTCATATTGCGAGGCCGCATAAGGAAGGTTTTGTTCAGGGTGTGCCATGTCCAAGGGAGCGACTGTTGCCAAAAAAATATTTTCAAAATATTGACACGAAGCAATTGTATTGTCCACTTTCCCCATCTAATTAATTTAGTGAGTCCAGATAGGTGGACTAATTGGTCTTTTCATATTTTAAGAGTCTGAAAATATCATCAAGGCCAAGATCTAAATACTTATGTATAAATCAGGGATTCTAAGATAGGTTTTGTTAGTGATACCTAGAAGAGACTTTGATATTGTTTTTGTAACTTTGAAATATCGTATCACCTCGACCCTTTGGGGCTGGATCTATTCTTTTACTATGTATATTTACAAATATTTTTGAATAAAGAAGGAGTTGATGCCGATTTAACTTATGTGTTTTTCTTGTTGATATTTGTAATGATTCCTTCACTCCTTTGAGTTTACAACTTTTGTAAAGGGAAACGAGCTAGTTGGATAGGGCCCAGCCATCCCAGCTCACTCTCCCCATTATTATTTTGGTGTGCTTAGATACAGTAATATTGTTTTGTGCAGGAGTGATTTCTTTATGCTTAAGCTTGTAGGCATGGTGAATCTCTTATGGTTGTGTTTTTTTTGCACGTGATCTCATATCTAAGGAGTCCTTGTGTGCATTTAGTGTTTTTTATTTCAGTTCCAACATTTCTATTTTTTCTTGAAGCATCGCAACATGTCTTTTCTTTTCTAAGAAGGTTTCTTGAAACATTTTTTGGAGGATAGTTAGGGTTAAAAAATTTCATTCTTTAAGTTCTATTTATTTCCTTTATGGTGAATAGTACCCTAGTTAGAACACGAAGTGTAGTTCTGTGATGGTTTCTTTGTGTATGATTTTAAGATATCACGATATCCATGAATGACAAAAATTCAAATATTGACGACTTAATAGAAAAACACAACAAATCATGACCGACCTCCATCTTTGGCATCTCTGTAATGCTCTGAGCTTGATACTAGAAGTGTAACAATTCCCTAGCAGTAGGTGCATGCCATCCCTTAATAGTTGTGATATTTTTGGAGTCAATTTGTCATGCATCGATTGATTGTCCATCTAGTGTAGGAACTGTGGTGGGTACAAGAATATAGAATCCTGCACCAACCAACTCCGACTTCAATTAATGATGATTGTTCATCACACCCATAAAGAAATGAAAAATAGATAAGTTACAAGGAAATATATGCGTGTTTACCCTCTTCAAATATTAATAAGCCTATCTAATCCATGTCCAAGAAAATCATAACAAGGAACCAAGAAACACTTGCAAAAGGCTTAATTTAATTGTAAAACAGGGGTTACGGTAGCATGATTTAGGGTAAAGGTAGGATTAAAAGAAGACAATTATGGAAACCAACAAATAGTGCTAGGATTTCTAATCTCTCAGGTTACAAATAGTTTCCTCTTCATGGTTTAATAAGAATGTGAAAGGAAGGTCACTATAACCACCAAAACATCAAAATAGGGCCTATGTACACAAAAAAATGTAAACGGATGAGTTTGGAGAGAAATATAGAAACATCTTCACTCCAACTGAGGCGTGCCTCTATGCTACCAAGCAAAACACTTAATTTACTTCACACTTTTTGCTCCTTTACATAATGACCCAATATATCACCACTCTACCTTTGAGAATGAGGAAATAAAATGTTAGATTCATGATCTCATCTAAGAGGGCGAAATTCAACTAAGACCTCACCTTGCAAGAGTCCAATTATTTTGATATAGAAGAAGGAATGGATATAGAGACTCTATATCATTATAGATACCTGAACAAAATCATTGTCAAGAATAAATACCTAATATCACATATTGACGATCTTCTTGATCAACTTAAGGGTGCCAAGTTTATTAGTAAGATTTATCTAAAGTCGATCTACAACCATGTTACATTTGAACAAACAAATGTATGGAAGAAAGTATTCAAATCTAAATAACGCCTTGTTGAGTGTTTTTTCATGCCATTTGGCTTGACTAATGCTCCAACAATGTTGAAGAAGATTATGAATGATATCTTGCATCTATTTAGAAACTCTTTTGTTGTTGTATATTTTGGTGAAACTCATATTCGGTAAATCTTATAGAAAACATGTACACCACATTCAACCGGTGCTAAGCACCATATGAAAACATAATTTGTATGTCAATTGAGAGAAATTTTCATTTTGAATTTATATAATTCAACATTTTGGATACAGTGTTGGATAACATCAAGTGCATGTGTACCTAGCCAGGATCTAACTCATTCAGGATTTTCTAACCCCGATGACTCTAATAGAGCTCTATAAATTCTTAGGACTCTCTAACTTCTATGTAAGACTTTTTCTAAGGTTATATCATATTTCTTGGCCCTTATGTCAAGTGACCAAGGGTGGAGTTAAATAATTTTTTCCTATTCTGATGCATCATAGAAAGTATTTGAGGATCTGAAACACCACCCTTTCTCTACACCAATCCTCACCTTGATAGACCTATAACTACCATTTGAGAATGAGACAAATCCCTTTAAATATTTGTTGACGGTGCTGGATGCCACCAAAATTGTAAGGGGGTTTCCCCAATGTGAATTCTGAATTAGACCTCACACTATTCGGTGTAGGATTCCCATATGGGCATATGGTTTGACCACCATTAGAATGGATTCAATGGTATGCCTAGGTTACACACACGAAAACAAGGGATAGCAACACCTCTTCAGGTATCAAGTGTGCAAGCTTTGTGAGACACCCAACGTATAGTGCATGAGGGAACATCTGCGACTAGTAAAAGGAAAACAAGCCTCTGATTAGAAAAGTAGTAGTACTATCTTAAAGGGGGACTCGGGAGGGAAGGGAAATACTTGTTGAAGACCTATAGATTAGTCCACATAATAAAAATCAATCATGATAGCATAACCACACTTATCCAATCATAAACATATCTAAGGAATGAAGTAGTTCATTAACTCAGTATGTAACTAAAGTGACATATATCATAAACATAACAATAATAGTCCTACTATATCTACAATATGTGTATGAAGGAGTGTCAGATAATAGAGATTCTAAATAAGAGTGAAAGATCCCAAGAACATTATTACATGAAAAAAACACTATATCTAGTAGTGTAACATGAAGCCACATATTTCTTCTCCAAAGAATGATATATCTCTTATGCACTACAAGAGAAGCCAAGGAAAGACTCTTATAATCCAAGTCCCTAGATCGAGTTATGAGGAGTTATTTATAGCAAATAACAATTACCTTTGATCTTCCTCATGAATCTTCAACTCGTATGACTATTCATATTCTATTCATGACTTATTATATTCCATATGTGACTACTCACATTCCACATGTGTCCATTGGACTTAATTACATTCCATTTATTACGTAAGACAAATTATATATGAGACAATGGTTATATAAGACAAAACTTATAATGGGACAAATGCTCATCAAATTGATAAGTCATTGGCTTCCTCATGGAGCTCACTTGTAATGTAAGTGTTCGATGCTCTAAAATTCGTTGAGATGGTTTTGACCCGAACTAGTAAGTCCCCTATGTAATGCATCTTCACCCTTAGTTCCTTTGTCAATATGGCCTTGGAGTTTGACTATCCATTATTCCATAGCAATGAAAATTTCATATGAGATTTGACTGATGTGATGGCGTACTGTATAATAATGTATTTGGTAACCCCCATGCCTTCATATTCTATATATTTTTTTATCTATTAATTGTATTTCCTGATCTCTTGGAATATTATTTCTCTACCTATGATTGCTTCAAGTGTCCCAATTGAAGGCATCCCATGCTTTTGTGCTAAAGACTCAAAACCATTGTGAAGTCAATTATAAGCAGAAATTGTACTAATTGACTATTCTGCAAGATACATGTAGTTCTAATGATGGTGTCTCAACTGAACTCTTTCCATTTCGGCGATAATCCTATCTTTCCTTTCTAAATGTTGCGGAGCATCCAAATACTTGGAAACTGACACTTGAATATGGTCAACTACTTTGTTTTCTACTTTCATTATTTTTTCCGCTTCCTATGCTTTCATCTGAATTCTAATGAGAGGAGCCACCACTTGTTGTATAAGTAGAATCTCATCATATAACTATGCCATTGTGTCCTACATTGGTCCTTGTTCCTCTTGCATGGTTGAATTCCATTGTATGGTGTTGAATCTTTGTGATGATAACTATTGATTCTTTGCCACAGGATTTTTCTCTTGTTGCTTCACCACAACAAGTTCTCTCCTTGATCTCTCATTCTCTTTCAGCAAGTATTTAAAGTTATCTCATGTATTTGTAGCAAAAACAATTTTTGCCACCATGATTTCTCTGGGATTCCTTCTAATGTTCGAAGTTATCACCTTCTCTGTAGAAACTGAGGCTGGATTTTAAGGATCATTCAGAAAGTATATATGCCTCCGTTGCATGATCATCTTCTTAATTTGATCAAACATTACACTACACACATCCATGAATTTTTTGTGGGTGCAGCTGTGATTCCCATTTCTCCAAATGGAAGGTGACCACCTGTGAGGGGATGTTATTTTGGAGAACTTGGCTTATCATCCATGAGTTGGATGGTATCTTCTTCCTCCAACTCTTCCTCTTTTATCTCCTGATTCAAATGTTCTTCTTCCAATCTCTCTGCTACTTCTTCTTCCTAAGACTTCCTTTGTTATTCTTCTTCTCTCCTCTTCTTCTTTTTTTTCTTGTAAAGGAAATAATCTTACTTTCTCTTCTCCTATTCTTCTACTTTTGTCCTCTCTTGTTTTTCTTGAATAGGTAATGTGTTCAAAGGATCAACCTTCCATTTCTTGCTACCTTCTCTTGTCAAATCATCCCTCATCCTCTTCCTAGGAGCACTCTTTACTTGAGGGGAGATATGTTTTGCTTCCTGTACCTATGTGTCTTGAGATGGAGGATCTTGGGGTGAACTGATTTCCATTCTTGGATGTGTTATTTTAACTACATTATACCATTTTTCCAACTCATCTTCTGTTGTGGACGTTGATGAATACCCATAACTTAAATTGATCCTTTCATAATGTTGCCTACACACACTCTGGGGATCTTATCCATGAAATTCCTTAGTTGTGAGGTGCAGATGATACAACTCTTTTATTTGTTCTGCTACCTTCTTGTGGCTCTTAAACTCATATAGTCTGATCCTTAAAGAGAAGATGGGACAAGGGGCTTGCTTTCTTTTATGAAGAACCCTTGACAATCCCTTGTCCAATTGATTTACTACTTCTTGCATGACCACCTTACTAGTGACATATCATGGTATGAGATGACAGGATGTTCATCAACCAAAACATAATGTATGTACCCTCAGGAGCTACAAATCAATTTGTAATATCCCGTAGTGACTCATTCACCTTATCAGTCATGTGAGGATTAATCTTGAATATCATATGAAAGATAACTGCAATGAAGTGCTAAGCCAAATTCTCATATGCACCTTTGAAGCTTGATTCTAATAACACTACGTAGTGAAAGTAGTCTGAAAATTGGTCGTCAAGGGTCTAGTTTTGGTATAATGTTGGGAAAGTATATTGTGCATGGATTCCATCCATAAGGAAGGTAGACATATAAAACTGTGATTCTTGGCTTGCCCTCAAATATGATTTTGTCTTCCCCACATGATATTGTAGCACAAATGACAATACATATTCCCAATTGAAGAATTTACCACGGGTTACCACCATATTGAGCATATATATCTAGTTTTGCTCAAACACCTCAATGTTCTTGTAGCCATGCAACTGAAAAAACATGAATATCAAATAATTATATACATCTCTGATAATCTTAGTTGGATAGACTGTGGATGGGTAGTGGAAAAACCTAGTAGGCTCTCTAAAACATTATTTTATAATGTCATTTGTGTCGAGGTCAACCCATCTGGTGTAAAATACAGTGTTTTCATATTATGTGGGCCTGAGCATCTTGTACTATGTCTTCATATATTCTCCATAATAGGTAGTGAGTTGACTTCTAGGTTCACTATGAAGAAAAATATGAGATTCATCCATGTGTGTGATAATCCACTCAATCACCTCATCACAAGGGAGTACTAGGAATCTGCATGTGATCCTATGCATTATGGACCTCTTAATGTTGATGTATGCTTGCACGTATTCCAAGTTCTCAACAATCCTATTCTACATTAATGTATCTTTCTAACTTCCCCATGTGACCTTTGTGGACTTATTAATGAAGCAATGTGTATTTGCATAAATGGGAATGTTCAGTTGTTAACCAACTCATAAAATAGTAGAAAAGATAGATCAATGACTTGAAAACTATTCTATTTGATGGGTAAACATCCTTTACATTACATAAATGAACAATTCTTGTATGATACAAATGATAAGACCTCCTTGGTATAAATAGGAGTCTAAGGGGCCACACTATAATAAGAGCCTACATAACAATAATAATGTAAGGGTACAACAATAACAATAGTGGGCTTCTATGGGGCACAACAATAACAACATGGGGGATACATGGGAACAACAATAACAATAGGGGGATACACTAAAAATAACAATAAGGGGAATACACTAGTATTATAGGGACCTAACATGTCCCTCTATTAAAAAAATAGTGTTTTACTAAATGCTTGAGTAGTTTTGGATGCTTTTGTATAAAAGTCTCATCCTACCATGTCGAATCTTCAGCAAGTAAGTTATTCCACTTGATGAGATACTCTGAAATTAATCGATTCTGTACACTAGTACAAAATGGTGAAATTAGTGAGTAGGTGACTAAAAAAGTTAGTCACCACAATGTTTCCAAGTGAAATACTACCAAAAGTTAGCAATATTAAGAGACACAACTAAAAATGACTAACATAAATGACTATTTTAGTCACCAGTTAAAATGTACGACTAGCTAATAAGTAATACTACTAAAAATGACTAATTTAGTCTAGGAAAAATATATGACTACCTAAAAAAAACTATAATAATATGAATTAGTCATTTATGTTAGTCATTTTAACTGTGTCACTTCAACAACCTAAACTTACAAGTCATAGGGGATTCAAAGGTTCTTTTAGATGGGGTGAAATGTTATACTTCCTTGTACACTTCTTTATTGGATCAAAGGATGATTAAAATTATGGCGCTTATTAGAATCTTTAGCGTCATATCATTTTGTCACATTCACAGGGAATCAAATTCAAAGGTTGACAAATTATCGAAAAGGGGAGTGGACCAACACCTCCTTTTGCAACATGACATGACCACCTATATATGTTGCAACAATCTTTCCAACTTATTTAGTTGGTTGCACATATATTTCAGATTTCTTCTTAGTCTTGCAAAGTCGTAGTGCTAAGGAGAGGGTATGAACTTTGATCAAAGAATGTTCACTTAGTACCACTACCAAATTTCCTTCATGCAACATGCATGATGATAAATGGATGACATTTGAATGTTACAAACGTGTAAGTAGTCCACATTCAATTTTGTTGTCTTCATTGTCCTTAGTAACAATGACAATTTTGAATATTTCCGTTATTTATCATCGCAAACACATAACTCTTTGTTGTCCCAAACATAGTTAATATTTTTGGTGTATGATCTCTTAATTTTGGAATGGTCTCTTGATGATGATAATGAACTCTCAATCTCCAATGCTCATGAATACGATGAATGAATGATCTAATTCCTTACTTGTATAATCAATTTATGATTCATTCTCTATTTTTAATGTGCCATTGTATATATGCTTCACTATCAGCTCATGCTATACAGTTAATTGAGCAAGATTTATTTTCATTTTTCAAGTATAATTTGGTTGCATGAATAAGCATAGTTGTGTAATTAAAATCATTCAAAACTTGTTAATAATTCATGGTTTGTTTGACTATTTGCACACTTATCCCTGACCTTTTACTTTGAGAGCGAGTAGTGTCAAATCACTAGTCTTCATTAAGGAAATTCCTTTCATTACTTAATGGCCTAGCTTAGCTCGATATTTAAGGATTCCCCCTAGATAAGGATATCCTTCTTGTAGTCTAAAAAGTGAGAGAAGGCCACCAAGGTGACATTGGGTGGCTTGCTTTATGGGTGGGGTCAAGAATTCTTTTTCTATGAGATTGTTTGAGTGGAGATACAATTTAGAAAATGCTTACAAGAAGATTAGTTTCCTTTATTTCCATCACTTAAACTACTTCCAATAAAATCATGTGCTTTTAATAAAATCTAATTTTGAATATATAAAATCAATAATAAAAAAAAAATAATATTGTTATTTTTTTGTATATGAGAGAATAGACAACTATAGCATGTTTGTACTTAAGGATCAATTCTATCCACTAATACAATCACCTCCAAGTGTACCTAGATTGCCTCACTCGTGGCACATTGAGCTAATCGAAGTTTAAATCAATAACATCATAAGAAATGCCTTAACAACCCATTCTATCATAAACTAATCTACACCATGGGTCAAATTAAAAATAAATTTAAATATTAAAAAATATAGCCAATTTATTTTATTTGAAAATCAATTTTAACGTCTAATTTGAGAAAACTCCCTAAAATAAAATTTAATGTGAAAAATGTTAAGAAAAATAAAGTTGGGGTAAATTATTAAAATAAAAATAAGTAAAGTGAAATATAAAATTAATAATTATAATTATAATTAATAGTTCAATCATATTACTCCTAACTTACCAAGTGTCGGAGGCATAAAATCTCTTCATATACAAACTTTTTTAAAGTGAAGATATTTGATCCCCTCTGCCCTTGGTAAATCCAAAATTAAGATCTAAAATCAAGATAGATCCAAGCTAGTTTTATATCATTTTATGTAATTGAAAGCAAAGAATTATTATTTTAATGAAAAGTTACTTTCAAAAGTATTTGTAATTTCCTCAATTTTAAAAGAAAGGCAGTCTAGTTCCATCTTAACTCTAGATATATCAAGCGACGAGAGGGATCACATCTCTTGACGTGAAAACCTATCTTTTGAGTACAAAACTTGAGGAAAGCTTTGTACCTTGAGAGATTTGATCCCTCGTGGTGCTTGATAGATCTAGAGTTAAGATAGATCTGGGTTGGTTTTCGTCATGTGCAGCCAAAGAAAATCTAACGAACATATGATTAATTTTATCAATAATGAGTAAATTCATTTAATATTAATATAATCATTTTAAATATGCTAATATGTCTCAGATTAATCAGTATATTTTAATTTTAAATTTGCTTAGTTGCCTGATTTTGTTGTGATGATAATAACTTTAATGACGAAAAATGATGAAATATAAATTTTGAATGTAAAGGTACAATGTAATAGTGTTGAATGATAGAAAATGTGAATAATAAGAATATAGTCAATTACAAATAGTCTTCATTGTGGTTAATCTAAAACTATTTTATTCTATTATTCTTATTGTCACCCTTTTTACTTTTGTCATCTTTCATATTGATTGTCATATTTTCATATCGATTATATGGAAAGTATAGGTTAAACCATAGACCATAAACCATTTAAATCTTTAGCTCAATCTATTGTAGTAAACATCATTCCTTGTCTCTCCTTCTATCCAATATTAATAGGTTGAATTATTATAACACAAAAATCAATGTACATTGTCAATAATGTTTTGTGCTTACACTGAAATCAATGCATAATGTTAATCCAATCACTTTAAAATTAGTGTACCATCATGCATCCAATTACATAAAAAATAAATCAACATTTACATTAAAATTAATGAATCTAATGAAAGCAATTAAATAAGATTAGAAAACAAAATTTACTCTAAAATCATTGCATCTAATGAAAGCAATCAAATAATATTAGAAATCAACATTTACACTCAAATCAATTCATCCAGTGCACGTAAGAAAATTGAATTATAAACCAACATCTAGACTAAAATTAATGCACCTAATACAAGTAAGCAAATAGGATTATAAAGCAAAATCAACACTGAAATCAATGCATCTAGTGCAAGCAATCAAATAGGATTAGAAATCGCCATCTACATTGAAATAAATCCATTTAGTGCAAGAAACCAAATAATATTAGAAATCACCATCTACAGTGAAATCAATGCATCTAGTGAGAACAATCAAACATTATTAGAAATCAACAACTATATTGAAATCAATGCATCTAGTGCAAGCAATCAAATAGGAATAGAAATCACCATCTACATTGAAATCAATGCATTTAGTGCAAGTAATCAAATAGGATCATGAATCATATACATTGAAATTAATGCATCTAGTAAAAGCAACGAAATATCATTAGAAATCAACATCTACACTAAATCCAATGCATTTAGTGCAAGAAGTCAAATTGGATTAGAAATCACCATGTACACTAAAATCAATGTATCTAGTGGAAGAAATATTCTTCCCTCTCCCCCCCATATATATCTATATCTCCCTCCATCTCTCCTTATTTTCTACTCTATCTCAACCCCCCAAATACATATGCTATTTCACTTCATATCTATCAATATATTTGTCCCTACCTCCCTCTATGTATCTCTCTCTTCTTTCCTCCACTTTCCATCTATATCTTTATCTCCATTTGCCTCTCTATATCACTGCCAAAACATACACTCTATTTATTCAATATATATACCTATCCCTCCTTCCTCCTCTCGCTATCTCTCTCTCTCTATCTCTCTCTCTCTTCCCCTTCTATCCCTCTCCCTTGCTTCTATCTCTCTTCCCTACTTCTTTCCTCTCTCCCTCTATCTCCATCCTTCTTATCACTCCCTCTCTCTCTCTCAAACTTTCTTTCTATATTTATTTCTTCTTACCTCTCTCTCTCTCCCCCTACAACTCCATCTCTCTTTCCCTCCCTCATTCCACTCTCTCACATCCTCTCTCTCTTCCTTCCTCTCTTTCACTCTCTCTCTCTCTCTCTCTCTCTCCTACTCTTTAGCCTCCAACTCTGTTACTATATCCCTCCCTCTCTCCTTCTCTCCCCCATCCTCTCCATCTCTCCTTATTTGTCTTTATCTCAACCCCAAACATACACACTCTCTCTCCATCTCTCCATTGTTACTCTCTCTCTCTTTGCACTTCTCACTCTCTATGTATTTCTTCTTCCATCCCTCTCTCCCCCTCCAACTCCACCTCCCTATCCATACCTCTCTCCTCCTCTCTCCCTCCCTCTCTCCTCTCTCTCAAATCTTCTCTCTCGTACTTCCTCTGTTACACTGAAATTTGTCACCATGACTATCTGCAGTTAATATGGCTCCGTCAATAGTCATATTATCCTCCTTGTCAAGCCTCATACCTCTGCTCTTCATGTCAAACTTCAAAAAGAGAGAAAGTCACTTAAAAACATGTTTATCTCTTGGTATGCAGGTTCTCTCTACCTTGCCTGCGTGTACGCACTCCAAACACATTGTACCTGCATACTTGTACGCTCTGTGAGCCAAAGGATGGGTGCGTACCCCTGTAAAGGTCAAAAGGCGCGAGTTTCATCTTTAAAAAGTTACTTGTGGTCACTTCTAGAGCCTTCTAGAAGAGTGTTTGACGTGGATTGAGCGCCTCCAGATGGTTCATGCATCCCTATGATAGAGGAACTTATCCCATCAAGAGAGGAGCTACCCCATCCAAAAGAGGGAGTATCCCTTGATGTTGGAACTGAATAACTTCCTCTAGAATACTATAAATACAGGCATTGGGCCAGAGGAGGGGAGGTTGAAAGCTGAACATTCCAAAGGGTAGATGCTGCTGGAATTAGGACTTCCATTGTTAACTTGTGAGGAGAGATTACAATCCTTTCTTGTTGCCATATTGGAAGTGGGTGAGCTTGTCAAAGTAGAGGAAATCTCTTGTTGGACCCTGGGAGGAGCTTGCACAACACCAAAGCTCAGGTTGTAATGGTTCCTTTTTTGTTTCCTTAATACAAATAAGTCCATTCTTCTCAATGATTTGTTGTTAATGAATTATTTCATGTACTCCTTGGTCTATGTGATGAATATGCTTTGTTTTATGAAATATTCAGGTGTTATGTAATCGTTTGCCTTGTTAGTGTATGCAGGTCTGAAAGTGAAGGAGGAGCTCATCTGGATCAGCAAGGCTGGACTGCTACAACAAGCGTGGGACCTAAGGTAAGATCGAAAACACTTGATTCTCATAGAATAATGTGTATCTAGAGAAGGATAGCTCTTGTTTGGTTTGTTTGTCATTAGAGAGTCTTAGACTCC
>APFE031725379.1:119380-135458 GCA_000404065.3 Pinus taeda | reverse complement strand
ACGGACTCAGACTCTCTCGGATCAGCCCCTTGTCCATCAGTTCCTGAACCTGTCTTGCAACTTCTGCATTTTCCTGAGGAGTTAATCTATATGCCGCTTTGTTAGGTAGACTTGCTCCTGGTATTAAGTCGATATGGTGACTTATACTTCTAACCGGTGGTAATTCATTTGGCAATTCATCCACAATGATATCCATGTAACTATCTAACACAGATTGAATTTCTTCAGGTAAATCATGTAAATTTGTGGAGGTTAAAATTACCTTTGGTCTTCCCACGATAGCGAAATGCACCTCTTCACTTTTATCAACCTCCTGTAGCAGTTCCTTACCACTCACCAACATGATACTATTTCCAGGCAGCTCTTTATCAGCATCATTCTTTACTGGCAGCAACGTATGTTTAACTCCATCCTTTTCTATGGTGTATGTATTCTTTCTTCCATCATGCATTGCCTTTCGATCAAATTGCCATGGTCTCCCTAATAACAGATGACATACGTCCATGGGCATTATGTCACATAAAATCACATCTCTGTATGTGCCAATCTGCATTTCCACATTACATTGCTCTGTCACGGTGACTTGATGACCCTTCTAAAGCCACGATACTTTGTACGGTGCAGGATGCGTTTTCTTTGTTAACCCAAGCTTTTCCACCATCTCTGTAGACACAAGATTGTCAGTACTCCCACTATCAATGATAACCTTACAGCACTTACCCTTTGATTTGCATGTAGTCCTGAACAAGTTCTTCCTTTGCGCAGGTTCTCCAATCTCTTTTTCTGATCTCAGCAAAGTTCTTCTAAGCAGCAACGATTCACCTTCCTCTGGTGGTTCTTCCTTTTCTACAAGTCGAGGTGGTTCCGGCTTTGCCTCAGCCACATTTGCACCCCTCAGGCTTGCTGATTTGTTATGAGGACAGTCCCATGACATATGTCCCCGCTCTCCACAAGTATAACACCTAACATCTCTTCCTCGCCCCCTTCCTCTGGGCGCGAATCTCCCTCTACTAGATTCACCCATCTGTGGTGATCTGCTGCTTGAACTTCCTGCTTCAAGCTGATGCGGTGTTCCTCTGAATCTGGCTGATCCTCTGCCTCTTGCTGAGCTCTTTCCTCTGTTTCTTTGACTCTGTTTCCGCAATAATTTCTCCTCTGCTTTCAAACTTGCTTGATAGGCATCTTCGACAGTTGTCAAACTTAACAGGCTAATCTCATCTTGGATCTCATACCGTAGCCCGTTAATATATCTGGCTACTTTCTCCAGATCATCTTCTACATGTCCTGTTCTGATGCTTAACCTGTAAAATTCTTCAGTATATTCTTTAACAGACATTCCTTTCTGCTTCAAATTTTGCATCTGCTTAAAAATATTCAAATGATAGTCTTTAGGCAAAAACTTGGCTTTGAGTTTGCTTACCATTTTATCCCACTGCTTGATCTTAGATTTCCCCTTTCGCGTTCTTGATGTCTGTAACTCGTCCCACCAGATGGCTGCATGGCCCTTCAACCTAGTGACTGCAAACTTCACCTTCTTATTCTCCTCAACCTCTTCATAATCAAAATACTGATCTATGGACCTGATCCAATCCATGAGCTCTTCGGCATTTAAATTTCCATCATACATAGGAATTTCTATCTTGGGCTTGCTGCCAACTTTTGCCAGCATCTTAAGGACTTTGGCAGTTTCAGTTTCTTCTCCTGCTTCGTCCTCTTCATCAGACGTTTCCGAAGAACTCTCAGTTTTCACATCTGGTGCTCTTCTCTGGGCTGTTTCCATTGTCTCCATTCGTTCATGCAGTCTTCGCACTTCGTCGATCAGGACTGCATTTGGTTCTGGTCTTCCTCGACCAATCCCTCATCTTGGCGGCATCTTAGCTGCAACCTCCTGGATCTCTTGCTCTGATACCAAAAATTGATGCACCGAAACTGCTGTGCCGAAGCTGCTACAAGGGTCAATCAATCAGATAAACAAAACTCTGTTTTATTTAAAAGGCAGAATTACATCAATGGAAAACTCTGTTTCATAAAAATGAAGAACTGGGTTCTTGTGGAGGTTTTACAGTGCGCAGCCCATAGCATAAATATTTCACTTGTGTTTGAGACCAACACAACATCCGTAACCATCGATCTTTACCTCAATTCAATAAAAAAAAATAAAAGACGTGACACCAGTTATACAAACAGGGGACGCTGACAGGCAATCTTGTTAACACTCCCAAGATTACAGATGCAATTGTTTAATAGACAACTCCAGCTTTACATTACACTGTCATTTGAATGGATCTCGATACAACACACACACAGGTATGCGATGGTTTTAAAAAAAACCATGCCTCGCCTCATGGAATCACTCCTAAAACAAAAACAGCAACCAAATCCGCCACATCTGCGATTTTATTAATTTATATCAGATAAATCCTAAATATTACACACTGTCACATATAACTAAAACTCGCTCAACTCTCCAATAACTAAACTATCGGGAGGGTAGCAGGCGAGCAGTCCATCGCTCGGTTTCTTTCCGGTAGCAGGCGAGCAGTCCATCGCTCGATTTCTTTCCTCTCATCTGAAAAAACGAGGACCGATCCTTCCACATTTTTGTTGAGCCCTTTTTATTCAGCTCGACCACAATTTTTCTGCTCTATGATCATCAACTAATTCTCACAAAAACAGGACGCTGGTCCGGCATTTCCATCGGTTTCTACACAGTTTCACCAACAAATTTGGCATCATGAACTCCAGATTCGGAGCCAATTCCTCGCTCTCCATATCTCTGTGATAACGCACATCTTCAATTTATTTTTACATGCTACCTGACATCAATAGGAAAATAAAAATAAACGCCGATTCCATGATTTTGGCATATCAGATTTTGACACACAGAATCACGCTGTCGCCTGGATTTTAGGCGGATTCCTTTCAATCCTGCTGTCCTCCGCCAAATATCAGTTAGACTTTGAATGCAGGTTCAGTGATTGCTTCATTTCCGGTCCAACGCAGCTGCCTTTGACACACTTGGCGGTCAGTACACCTGGTTATTAGCCTGTTGCCGGATTTCAAGCGTTCCTGAATCTTCAGTTGCCATTTATTTCCTTAATATTCTAACAGCAGATAAGGTGACATGAATTTATTTAAATTTAAGATGCACCTAACAAATTAAACCCAAATAGAAAGATATTTTTAACTATTACAACAGTAACTAACTGAATTTAATTCTACCAGCAACAACAGCAAGTAAATACGGTTTTCAAGCCACAACATGTGGGCAATCTCCCACATTGCTGGCCCGTTCGGATGCTCCTGCATCACTTCTTATACGAAGTAGTTCATCTTTATCGAATTCTTTTTTTATGATAGCTGAATGATCTTTATTACCAGTTATTGTTTGAAATCTTTTTAGATCGCATAGAAGAAAGATCACACCCCGGGTTAGCATAAATTTCGATGTTTTTCTGTTTATTAGAATACAATAGCATAGCATTAAATTAGAATTAGGATAGAAGTATTCCATTTAGAACAGAAATACCCATCTTTCTCACACACACACACTAAATTGGAATACTGGTCCCATATCTCCAGTCGGACCCGCTATACCAAACGGATAAGGAGTTGCCAACCAAGGTCCGAACCCGGCGGGTATCCCCCTTGTTGTTGACCCGATTTTCGGGGCCTTCAACATATTTGGCGCTAGAAGGAGGGTCTGAACTATGAATGGAAAGTAAATCCAAATCAAAATACCATTCTGAGAGTAAATCGCCCTCACCATCTCCCCCGATTTCTCCATTACACATAAATCCAAAGTTAGAAGTCGCCAGAGCATCAACCATTGCTACAAATCCTGAAATTTCAGAACAATTTGTTATTGAACCTCCTGAAGTCGAATATCTGATTCACAAACTTCAGCGATTTTCCATTTCCCCTCAAAGATCTGATAAATCTCCGGGCAGCGTGACTTTGCAGTATAACCCTGCTCATCCCCTGACCAGATTAAAGAGTGAAAAGTTTAGTGTTCGGCCAACCGAATTACCTCTTCCCAAAAGGAAAAGAGTAAGGAAGTCACCAAAAGGGTCTGACAGTGAGACTCTTTCATCAACATCATCCATCTCAACCTCTCCACCGCGAAGTCAACCATCCACTCCTTCACCCCAGACCATTACCAATCCACCCAGTGGAATCCCTACAACTCCTCCTCAATCATCTGTGATCATAATCACCTCATCTTCCCAACCACAGGGATCATCTTCTGAAAATCCCCCTGTTAGCAGTTGAACAATGGCCTAGTCTCCATGGAACAATCCTAGGGCAGTCTTAATGCCTGCACCCTTGAGTCAAATATCGGCCCATCCTGAGAAATGGTTGCCTAAGTTCAATCCTGAGGTAGGCATGCTAGTAGAAGAGCACATAAACAACTTTATGCTATCCATCAACCTCAACGGGGTTACTAATGAAGATGTTGTTATTCGACTGTTTCCTTATACCCTACAAGGAACAGGCGGATCGTGATATTTCTCATTACCCTCTAGATCTATTACCAGTTGGGACATCTTCCAAGACCAATTTCTAACCAAGTTTGGTGATGACAGGTCTACGACAACGTTAATCAATGACCTATCCAACCTTAGGGTAGAATCTAGAGAACAGATCAAAGATTTCAATCTACGTTTCAATAAAATTCTAAACAAAATTCCTACTGCTTCCCAACCTAGTGAGGAAGTGCGTTGTGAATGGTATATCACTGCATTACCATCAAACATAGCAATCTTCGTGGACAGGGCTAATAAAACAACCCTAGTCGAAGACATGAAAGAAGCCATAGCAGTAGAGAAACACATAATAGCTTTAGAGAAGAAATCTGCGGTAGAAGAATGGAAGTCTAAGAAGGTCACCTTCAAAGAAGAGTACAAGAAGAAACAAGCAAAAGATCCATTCGATTTGGAAGGATTGCAAAAAGTTCTTAAGACCATGTCCAATGAAATGGTCGACATAAAAAAACAAGTAGCAGAAACTTCTTCAAAAGGCCCTATGGAGCTTTTAAAAGAGGCCCATCAACGGATTCAAGGCCACCCAATGTTATAACAAGTGCTGAATCTGAGGAAGAGGAAGAGGAAATTGCCACTGAAGGGCAAACCGATGATGAAGAAGTTGTGGAATTACAAGGAATGTGGGATTTCATCCTCCCACAAGAAGAAGATCAAGAAGTATTTCCAGTTAGCACACGAAGCAGAAATCAACTTGATCCTCCCCAAACTACCTCTAAGCAGAAAAGCGCAAGCCCTGCAACAAAAGATAAAGTCGCAACAAAGAAAACGACCACTAAAGCGACCCAACCTAGCCTAGTCCAAGCAGATCAAACAACTCCATCAAGAACACTAATAGTGTCGAATGAAATGGAATACAATATCATTGATGACATGAAAAAGACTAGGGCTAATATTACCCTTTACGAATTGAGCAAATTGAAACATCAATAGAAGATAATGATGAAAGAAATACATGCCATGCCTATTTGATCTTTGCCTACTGCTATACTCTCTCAAGCTTCCCACAACATGGGAGGACCTCCAACTAGCGCAATCAATAAGATTGATCCAAACGACATCGCCTTAATTGGAGGAAGATCAAGATCTCATACTCCCCCGTTTCTTCTCACTTATGAAATTTTCAATAAAAATGTGCACAATTGTTTGGTAGATTCCGGTGCTTCATCGAATATCTTACCCAGATCAGTATGTGCCAAGTTGAATGTTCAAGCATAAAAATCCACAGTACACATAGTTCAACTTGATTGATCTCAAGTCGAAGTGATTGGTGAACTTAATCAAGTAACCATAAGATTGTCATCCAACCCAAAAATATGTCAGGTTATTGACATTCTAGTGGTTGATATCCCAGAATTCTGTGGCCTAATTCTTAGCAGAGATTGGTCCGAAAAACTCCATGGATACTTCGCAACCAACTAGTCCCACATGTGGTTACCCTACAACGGTAAACCAAATCAAATAAAGGTTGAACGAGAGTTACACCAGAAGTACATAGTAACGGAATTAGAGGGAGAAAATGAAACAGTAGCGTATAACAGTAGTTTCATAGGCAATTACTCGGTAGATTCTTTTCTCGGAAATTTCAATGCTCACACATCACCCTACTTGGAAAATTCAGTTTTGTCCCAAGTCAAAATTTTTTCCCAAACTGATAGTTCAAAGTGTGTTAATTTTTTAGATAAACTTGTAAATACATCTTTGTTTTGGAAATTATATTTTGATGGTTCTAAATCTAAGGAAGGAGCAGGAGCAGGATGTGTTCTAATTAGTCCAAAAGGAAATAAGACCATGCTTACGTGCAGACTCGAATTCGACTGCACAAACAATACAGCAGAATACAAGGCCTTGGTGCAAGGCCTGTACAAAGCAATCGGGTTGAACGCCAAGTATCTTCAAGTCTTCGAAGACTCTGAGATTGTCATCAAACAGGTACATAACACTATACATTGCTTATCAGGTCATTTAAAACACTATCAATCTTTAGTACAAGATCTGACTGAGCATTTCATAGCATTTAATATTTCTTCAATCCCAAGACTCCAAAACGCGAGCGCAGACCTTTTGGCTAACGTAGCCTCTAAGCTTATTCCCTCCGAAGATTTTAGTCCAGATAGATTCTCAATAGAATTAATCTTTAGACCGTCCATCCCTGACAACATTACAAATCGGAGAGTATTCAATGATGATCCTGATATTGCAAATTTTCTCACTTCTGAAGGATCCTACTCCAATTAAATAATTGACGAAGACCATCACGATCGACAAATACAACAAAATAGCACTGATAATGCTATACCTAAATCGGTGGTTAAGTTAGAAGACTTATACGATTTGAAAAATCGGTTTAAAAGGTCTACCAATTCAAATATCTATAGTCCAACCTTGAACTATGAATTAGTTAACCTAGGAACCGATGATAAACCACAAAACGTTAACCGAGGCCTCGGCCTAGCCCCTGAAGAAAAACTAGCGTATATTCGTCTTTTGAGACAATATAAATTTTTTTTGCCTGGAATTATGATGAATTGGAGACGTATGACACTTCTATCATTCAGCATACTATCCCTATGATCAATAACGAAAAACCTGTCCAACAGAAACTGAGAAAGGTCCACCCCAATTTAGAAAATCAGATAAAAATTGAGCTAAATAAGTTATTAAAAGCCAGAATAATTTTCCCCGTCAGACATTCCAAATGGGTCTCCAATATGGTACCCGTTAGAAATAAAAATGGAGATATTAGAATCTGTATCGATTTTTGGAATCTTAACCAAGCCTGTCAAAAAGGCAATTTTCCTCTTCCACCGATGGAACAAATACTGTAGGCAGTAGCAGGTTCAAAACTGATGACTTTCTTGGATGGATTTTCAGGATATAATCAAGTGCTGGTACGTCCCGATGATCAGTTGAAAACCACATTTAGAACTAAATGGGGCACATACGCATATCGGAAGATGCCATTTGGTTTGATTAATGCTGGCGCTATATTTCAGAGAGCCATGGACATCGCATTCAAGGGTTTAGTCAATAAATCTATAGAATTTATTTGGATTATATAACAGTGTACTCCAAGAAGCGAAGCGACCATCTCAAAGACTTAAAACAAATCTTTCAACGATGTTTAAGGTATGGAATCTCACTTAACCCAAAGAAATCTTTTTTCGCATTAAGTGAAGGAAATCTTCTAGGATTCATAGTGTCAAAATTCGGTATTCACATTGATCATGACAGAATCAAAGAAATTTCTGAAATATCTCTACCTCATAATAAAAAGGGCATGTAATCTTTCCTTGGTCCAATCAATTTTGTAAAGAGATTCGTCCTAGACTTTTCACGAATTGTGTCTCCTTTGCAAAACATGATTAAAAAGAGTTCAAATTTTAAATGGGGTGAAGATGAACATGAAGCATTCAACCTGGTCAAACAAGCTATTATTAATGCTCCATCTTTAGCAACCCCAAATTTTTCAGAATCTTTTATTTTATACACATTTGCCTCAGAGAAATCATTTGCCGCGATTCTGACTCAAGCAAATCAAGAAAAAGTGGAGGCCCCAATTGCGTTTTTTAGCTCAAATTTACAAGCTGCTAAACTCAATTATCCAGACGTGGAGAAACAGGCCTATGCTTTTTTCAAGGCAATCAAATATTTCAGACTTTTCTTACTTAAAACCCGTACTAAGATCATAGTACCGTTTCCAGCGGTAAGAAATCTTTTAGTACAGAAGGAAGTGGGTGAGAAAAGGGCCAATTGGATCACTGATTTACAGGACTACGACCTTGAAATCAAACCAGCAAACATAGTAAGAGGTCAAGGCTTCTGCAAAATGTTAGCTGGAGCATCGCAAATTTCTGAAAATTCGTCTGAAGAGGTACAAATCTTTGAGGTAAGCCTAAACGATGCAGAATCATTGTATGCTGACATCATTTATTTTCTGAAGAACGGGTATGCTCCATCACACCTGGACCACACTAAGAAAAGAGCTCTAAGTTTGAAAGCTAAACAATATCAGCTCATAAACGATATTCTTTTTAGAAAGAATTATGATTCCGTTCTTCTTAGATGTCTTGAAAAAACTGAAGCTGAAAAATTTTTGCAGGAACTCCATGACGAACCAGTAGGCGGACACTATGCTGGAGATGCTACTACACATAAAATCTTACGTGCAGGATATTACTGGCCTACGCTGTTCAAAGACTCACACAGTTACGTGAGGAAATGTCAAGTCTGCCAAACTACTACTGGAAGACAAAAGAAATCATCCCTGCCACTACAACTGGTAAACATCGAACAACCATTCACTCAGTGGGGCTTGGACATAATAGGTGAGATTGTTCCTCACTCTTCTAAGCAGCATAGATACATCCTCACGGCAACATATTATTTTACTAATTGGGTAGAAGCAATTCATCTCAAGGCAGCCAATTCTGAAAATATTATTGAATTCATAGATCAATTTATAATCACTATGTTTGGATTGCCATCAGCTTTAATGTTTGATAATGCATCATACTTTTCTGGAAATACAATGACTGAATTTGCACTTAAAAGAGGGTTCAAACTAAAATATTCGGCCAATTACTATCTGCAAGGTAATGGGTTAGCTGAGTCGACAAATAAAAACCTAATCAGGATTATTAAAAGAACAGTTGACCAAAACCAAAAGAATTGGCATAAAGCTTTGGTAAATGCTTTATGGGCCGATAGAATAACAAGAAAAGCTTCGATTGGCACTTCTCCCTTTAATTTAGTTTATGGGAAAGAAGTGGTTCTTCCAACTCACTTAGTCATTCCCTCCTTGTCTTTAATACAATACATTGATGAAGTACCTACTTCCTCCATACAACTAAGACAAATGGAAATAATTAAATTAGAAGAACAACAAGAACAAGCTAAGAAAACCCATGCTCATCATCAAGCGCTAGTAAAATCCTCTTTTGATTCAAACATAATGACCAGAAAAAATTTTCAAATGGGAGATTTAGTTTTAAAATGGGATAAGGCACATGAAGAAAAAGGCAAACACACGAAATTTCAAAAGATGTGGCTTGGTCCTTTTCATATTGTTGAAGTCATAGGTCCATCAACGTTTATCTTACAAGATTTAGCAAGTAGAAGAGATCATTTGCCTATTAATGGACAAATCCTTAAAATATATTTTCCATAGAAGATTATTCTTCTATTTTGTAGAATAGTTTGATTTTTCTTTTCTTTTTTCATAAATAAAACCAGTTGTAAATGGTTACAATAGGTATTCACGGAAAAGAAACCAATTCTCTTTAAGATTTTTGAGCTTTCAGTTTGTATAAACGGCAAAATTTCTTTTTAGGATTTGATCTTTATTATTGACAGATATAGTTAAAAAAAAACCTTAGCCTAGATATGATACTAGTTTCAACTTCGAAAAATTTGACGAAAGCAACCTTTAGCAAAGAAATTGTTTTATATAAGTACAATGAAAGGTATCAATAACAAAATAAAGATTCTCTGTAAAACAGCTATTTTCAAACTCTATTATTGTCGTCCAGAGCTTTCTTAAGGAAAACAATGACTTCCTCCCTGCTAGAGAAAATCGCAGCATTCAGAGGGACAATCCATGAATACACTTTATCTTAAAGAATAAGAGGTCTCATCGTGAGCCGGCTTATCATCATCACAGATATTATAACTCACTGAATTTTCCAATACTGTCCATCAAAACAGGGCAATGACTCAAGATTGATTGAAATCAAAAGACAAGGGGTCTCATCACGAGCCAGCTTGTTTAGCAAGAATATAAATCAAGTGAATGACTGTGTCATAATTTGGCTACCAAACCAAGACATTGTTCTTTAAGAATAAAAAGAAAAAATCAAAGAAAAAGTGTCGATTTGGGTTTTCCTTTGAAAGTTGTAGATCACCTTAAGCAGGATAAAGGATCATTGTTGGGTAACAGGTAACCCTGTCGAGGCTATGGATGCCTGCTGGCAGCAGAGGCTCTACCTACGACAAACGAGCATATTTTAAAAAAAAAACTGGCACACAGAGAAGACCTTATTTTGTCTTTAAAAGACCAAGTAATGGCTGATGTAATTACAAGGACAAGCCTGAGGAAACAAACAATTAGAATAAAAGAGGTTGAAACAAAATATCATTGATAGAATAAGGCATAATGTACTCTATCTGTCCATAACAAAATCTAGATTCATGAAAATTTTTCTGTTTTGGAAGTTAAGATTCAATAAGAAAAGCAGAGGTAACTGGTTCTTCCAAGTGAATCGCCATTCTTGTGGCCACCAACAACCCCCCTCCTTTAGTATTAGCAATAACATAAAACAAGTGGGGACCCTTAGTAAAAAATAAATAAAAAAAAAATGTATTTTACTCCTTAAAAATACATCGCATCGCGAGAAGAAACTAGAACATTTCTTTATGAGCACAATAAAAAACTGCTAAAAAGCGATGCGAAATTCATCACATCGCATGCATTAAGAAAACACCCATAAATGAATATCTTAAGAAATCTCCGATGGCCGATATGTGAAATTGCATATCGCAGCATCTTCAAACAACACACAATGATTTAACACGATCTGCGATCTCGCGATGCTACGATGCGGCAATGCTGCAATCTGCGATCTGCGATATCACAATCCTGACAAAATGCGATAACGCGATAACATAATGTAAGTTGCAAAAATAGCCCATTGCAAATTTTCCTCAGCTCAACATTCAAGAAAAGTTGTCCATAAATCAAAAAAATTGGATACGCACCTTAAATAAAATTAATGAATGTACGCCAAAGTGTTAATGAAGGACAATTTTGTGTTTGTCAAGAGAGTTAGTTCACAATGTGTAACATTATTTTATACATTCATAGAGCTCAGAGCTTTCGCATCAATATTTATTGTCATTACTCTTTTCCTTCGCGTGAACTGCAGGAATGAAAAACAGGAAACATCTGAGAAAAAAGGGAAAGCGCCAATGCTCGGAGACAGAGAAGAGATGCCCTCATAAACGGATACCGCATGCAACGCAACCTCAGATTCCAAAGTATTTCTGAACAGATGCTGACATCAGTAGCCGACTCAACACTCAAGGTCAAAAGCTCACAAAAGCAGCATGTTTACAAAAAATCATGAAGCTTATACCCGGTAAAGAAAATTGTTCAGTAAGCAAGGTTCCTAACTTGCTTAGTCATTCGCAAGTCTGGAAATCAAGATAGCAAAAGCAGAAAGCAACCAGCCGACTCTTCCCAGGCCAATGTTGAATGCTTGCAACATTAAGCAGCAAAAGCATAAATAGTTAGGAATTAGATTCAATTTTTTAGAAATAAGTTTGCTTAGAAAAAGGGCGGTCGTTTAAACCGTATCCTAGATTTTTGTAATTAAGTTATTTTAGTTAGCAGTATTTAAACCCTTGTCATGCATTTAGAGAAGGGTCCAGGAATTTGTCAAAAACTTATCCTCATAACATGCACTTCTGCACCTCAGAGGAGGTTTTGATAAATGAAAGGATCAAGATTTATTAATGTTTGCATTTGATATCTGCTACTGATGTTGCACTTCTGTACTCTTAGTAGATATTAGAACAAGGAGAGATAAATCATTGTTTCTTGAAGCTTATGAGCAGGACCAGTCATAAATGGTACTTTTATCTCTTGACCGTTTATGCTTATATTCTTAAAGCAATATATAGTTTTTAATTGCTTACATGTTATTACATGAATGTTTGTGTTACCATTTAACACTTTTGTACGGTAGAGCCATTTATTTATGTTTAATGTGTGAATAACGTATTATGCGATACACTGTTCACAACTATTTTGCCTAACTTTTTATGCAAAGTGGTTCATCTTAATTGATTTCCATTCTTATAATCGCTGAATAATCTTTATTACCAGTTATTATATGAAATCTCTTTAGATCGCATAATAGAAGAATTACATCCCGGGTTAGCATAGATTAGATGTGTTGTTTTCATTAGATTACAATAGCATAGAGGTATATTAAAGTAGTTTAGATAGGAACTTTTAGATCTGCAACATCTGATCTTGCACAATATATACACACACCCTTAGATTGGGAAACTGGTCCCATTATCCCCAGTTGGACCCACTATACCAAACGGATAAGGAGTTGTCAACCAAGGTCCGGACTGGGCGGTTATCCCCCTTGTTTTCGACCCGATTTTCGGGGCTTCAACACCTATGTACATGAAAATGAATTTATAAAGCTGAGCATGGGAATGCCCGCCTCAGCTAGATCATGAAAAAATGTTGTCAAAATAATGTATTGTATTGTATCTTATTACAAGTCACCTCCCAACTCGAAAAACTTCGGATCCTCATAGTAAATCATTTCACCTGACATCAGAAAGATTGACGACCTCATGCTTTAGCGGGCAACTGTTATAGACATTTTTGGGCACTTCATCCCCAATCATAAATGTCCATAAACTGAGGGCTCCTAAGCCCCTAAAAGTGTTGCTTCACTGCCTAAAGGAACAAGCTCAGCTGATTGCCTCATCTCCCAGAAGTTCTCCACTAAAAACTACTCATAAATGGTTAAAACTAGACCATACTGAAAGCCTAGTGCAGAGGGTGCAATGCATATCACCTTCCCAGTGTACAAGGTGCGATGCATACTGAATTGCTCCTTTGTAGGGTGCGATGGTTGGAAATGGACAAATGGCAGGGAAAAAATGCGAGGTGGGAGATCATGGAATGTTCCAGAAGCTTCCCCTCTGGCACTTGCCTCTTTGTTTTGGACCAGGGATGAGTAAGAGATCATCATTCTCCAAGTGGAAGCAGGAACTATCAGAGAGAGGACACTAATCAAGATCCCAGAAGATGACTCACCTCCCTATAATCATCTATATATGGATCCCTCATCACAGAGATCTAGAGGCTAGAATTTTGTATCTTATAAAGAAGTGTTATTGGTTTTCTGGTGTACATTCATAGTGTTGGGTGATCTAAGCTTTGCTTGAGGTGAAGAAGGGCTTTCTAGCTGGAGGATGATGCTGGCTCAAAACATATGGTTGTAATCCTCTTGCTACTTTTCATCTTAATAAAGCTATTCAAGTTTTCCTCCATATTCTTGTGTACTTGTTTATATATGCATTTGTATTATTAACACACATCTGGACCTGTGTTATTTATGAATATAGATGTTTGTTCTTCGATAGTAGTATGTTGCTGTGATTCCACAGGTGCTCTTTGAAGCTGGGCAAACAAAGAAGAAGCGGAAATTCTCTATCAGGAAGGAGAGGAAATCAAGCACAAGACTAAGGTTGGTCTCCTTGGTTCTCCTCTTATCTATTTTCATAAAGGAAAGCGAAAATAGACTTTACTTGTTTGTTTCTAAGATAGCCACCCATCTTAGTGGGAATAGCAGCATCCGAGTGGACACTATTCCCGATAACAATATGGGCACGTTATACAGTGATATCCAAAGTGCCATTCATCTTGCAAAGAACTTAGCATTTCATTCCAAGACTAAACACATAAAACTCAAGTACCATTTCATATGATCAGTGTTGGAAGATGGAGTTTTGAAGCTAGAAAAGATACACACTAGCCATAATCCTGCAGATATGCTAACAAAAGTTGTAACTAGGGAGAAGCTGAGAATATGCTCAGTTTCAATTGGTCTTCAAGGATGACGATGAAGATGAGAAATAGCCAGGTCCAAAGAGGATTCATTGTCCAACAAATGAAGCAGCGATGGAGTTGCTACAATCATTCTCCAAGTGGGAGATTGTTGGGTGTGGAGCATGATTGTTCAGAGGTATTTGTTTCAGCCGAATGTATACCCCAGGAAGTTTGTACACCCCTCCATGTGGGGGAGTGTGGGGGGGCCTCGTCCCCCCCGTGGGGGTTCGAGGGGCAGATCCCCCCCCCCGACTGGGGGGTCTGGGAGCCAGTGGTCCCCAGACGGGGGTTTTGGGGGCAGCAGGCCCGAAGCTAAAAAAAATTGTAAAACTGTGTTGTAAAAGTATAGTAATTTCTAGTCAATCTGGGCCATTCATTAGGTGGATGACCTGACAGTTGAACTTATGTTTAGTTTAGGGTTTTTTTCCCTAGAAGGCAACCCCTCTCTTTGTATGAGGGCATTGTATTTGAGGCTGTGTAATAGATGTGTATTCTCTGAGTGAGAAGCAGAGAGGTGAGACTGTGAGAGAAAACAGAGGATAGTACAACGGATTTGCGGTAGGTTGTGTCTCTTCATTTTGCTGGATAATAGAAAGGAAGGACTGGCTGTTCGGGGTGGACGTAGCCCAAATTGGGTGAACCACGTATGTCTGTGTCTCTCTTGTTTTATGCATTTTCTGTGTTTATATTTCTACAATATTTTATGTGTTCCATTGCTCCGTAATATATAATTTTCTAACAACTGGTATCAGAGCCAAAGGTCTATTGGGCTGATAAACTCGCAAGAAAGAAGGGTTCCTCGTTCGAGTGGGAACAATGGCAGAAGATGGTAAGTTTAGGGTCGAGAAATTTAATGGTCAAAACTTCTCACTATGGAAGATGCAGATGGAAGATTATCTGTATCAAAAAGATCTATACCTACCATTGGGTGGAAAAGCAGAGATGCTGATGGGTATGAAATATGAAGAATGGAACCTTCTCGATAGAAAGGCACTCAGGACAATATGGTTGTGCCTCGCAGCATTGGTCGCCTTCAACATTTCGAAGGAAACAATGACAGAGGGTTTGATTAAGGTGTTGGAGAAACTATATGAAAAACCTTGGCCTCAAACAAGGTATTTCTTATGAAATAGTTATTTAATATGAAGATGTCAAAAGGTGGATTTGTTGCAGATCATTTAAATGATTTTAATATTGTTACAAGTCAATTATTATCTGTAAAGGTAAACTTTGATGATGAAGTTAGAGCTCTGTTATTCTTGTGCTCATTACCAAAAAGTTGGAATGGTTTAGTAATGGCCATTAGTAACTCTGTTTCTGGATCTAGTACTTTAAAGTTTGATGATGTTGTCGGTGTTATCCTTAGCGAGGAAATGCGACGAAAAAGCTCCGGTGAAACATCAGGTAATGCTTTGAGTGCAGAGTCTAGGGGAAGGAAAATGGAAAGAGGAAAGAGCTTAGGATATCACAGTAAATGAAGGAAAGATAGATCCAAGTCCAGATCGGGGATAGTGTGCTAGAAATGTGGAAAGAAAGGACACCTAAAGAAAGACTATAGATCTCGGAAGGGACAAGAAGGAGATGCACAACAAGAAAACAATCATGAAGAAAGTGTGGCAGGTTAGGTGTTACAAGATGCTTTGATTCTTTCTTTCAAAAATATTACTGATTCCTGGGTGGTAGATTCAGGGGCCTCATTCCATGCCACACCTGATAAGAAATATTTTCATGACTATGTTCAAGGAGATTTTGGACAAGTTCGTTTGGGTGATGATAAACCCTGTAAAATTGTTGGAATGGGTAAGTTTCTTGTAAAACAACAGAATGGAAACCAATGGCTACTAAAGGAGGTAAGGCATGTTCCAGATCTAAAGAAAAATCTGATTTCAACAGGGAAGTT
>APFE031725379.1:59643-119370 GCA_000404065.3 Pinus taeda | reverse complement strand
AGAGAGGTGAGACTGTGAGAGAAAACAGAGGATATTACAACGGCTTTGCTGTAGGTTGTGTCTCTTGATTTTGCTGGATAATAGAAAGGAAGGACTGGCTGTTCGAGGTGGACGTAGCCCAAACTGGGTGAACCACGTATATCTGTGTCTCTCTTGTTTTATGTGTTTTCTATGTTTATATTTCTACAATATTTTATGTGTTCCATTGCTCCGTAATATATAATTTTCTAACAAATAGGACAATGGAGCTAGTCAATTGCCAATGCAACAATGTTATGTAGCTTCAAGAGTACCATGGTAGCCTATTTAGCCTGATATGATGCAAGAGCCTCATTCACAATTTCAAGCTTATGCACATCCACCTCAAAGTAATTTGAACACACCATTTCCTTGGAAACATTGGCCATCTCAACCCGAAAACCAATCTTGGCAACAAGGTTGGCAAGGAACTTATGGGAGCCATCCACAATATTCTCAGTATTTTCCTCAATATCCTCCATAGCAAAATCCATGTTATCCTTACCATTCACCTCCACCGCAACCACAACCCCATCCACATCCATCTCAATTATACATTCCCACTCAACTACTTGTACCACCATTTCCAAACCCACACATTGAAGTAGCTCAACCCACTTACAATGCTGAGGTACAACACTTCCAAACAACTCCTGTTGAGATCAATGGTATTCACCATAGCTCAGGAAGAGTATTGCAAAAAAGAGATCATATTGATATCGTTGAAGGACCACATCCAAAAGAAGAAGACTCAAAAGAGAAGATCAAAGAAACATGGGCTTCATTTGAGCAAGAGAAGAGAGCAAAATCAGAAAGTGAGAAAACTCCCTCATGGTTACCATCAAATCCTCCATGTATTCAAGAGATCAATCAGTAAAAAGAGGAAGACTTGAAGGTCATTGTAGAAGAAGACATACAAGATGATTTAAATCAGCAAGTGGACCAGAGGCATCACAACTATATTGAAATATGGTTCTAGATAGTCACTAAGTTGCAGCATCACTCCTTTCCTCAACTATGCTTGATCCTTTCAAAGTCAAATCATTTGGTCTCTGAAATCCAGGTACATGCCAAAGCATACATTTCAAGCCTCCACATCATTTTTTCTATCATCTTGATGTGCACATGGCTCCATTGGAAGTATTTTTATACTTGAAAGTGATTTTTTTTTTTCAAGTAGGGTAGGGTAAAAATAAAATAAAAATGAAAAAAAATGAAAAATAAGAGAAAAAATAAAATTCTAAGGTGAAAACCTCCTTAAAGGCACCTTAGATTGGCTCATTAATTGAAAATCTCCATGACGCAGTCAATTAGTTGAAAGAAAAGAAAAACGAAATAAAAGAGAGAGAGAGAGAGAGAAGATCCTAGGTGAAAGCCTCCTTTGAGGCGCCTAAGTAGACCTCCTAGTTGAAAACCTCATTGAGGGAGCTAGTAGGCCTAAAAGAAAAAAAAGGGAAAAAGAAAAGAATCCTTGCTCCATGCATGTATGTACTCTCCAACATCTGCAAGAAACAAGAACAAAGTTGGTACTAAAAAGGAAAGTTTCTCAAGCCTAGTCAAAATAAGTCAAATTTTTATTTTCTTCTGTTTCACTCAAATTCTCGAACAAAGCCAAGGCCATGCTAATCCATCACCCTCATCTATTTTCACCATCCACCCACCATTCTCAAGTTTCTACCACACATTTTCCTTGTTGTCCTAAAAAAACTACAGGATGCTCTGTTTTACTACAGGACACAAAAATACATAGAGCAGAAATTTGTTTTTGACATAACTTGAAAACCATGCATCGATTTGGCAAGATGTTTAAGGAAGAGATGCATATGGATGATGGTAACATTCTCAAGTAATTTCAGCACATTCTAGTGCACAGTTTCCAAGAAATCAACCTCAATCACCATCAGCCATTTTTGCATTTTCGTGATATTTGTGCATCCATTTAAAAAGTTGTTTCATGGGGAGATACATATGGATGATGGTAACATGCCCAAACAATTTCAACAAACTCTAGTGCACAGTTGCTAAGAAATCAGCCTCCATCACCTTTAGCCATTTTTAGTTTTCTCAAGATTTGTGCATCCATTGACCAAAATTTTTCTATGGGGAGCTGCACAATGATGACGGAAACATGCTCCAACAGTTTCAGCTCAATCTAGTCTATAGTTTGGGAGATATGGACAAAACAAGTCGTTGTACTATAAACCTCTAGGATACATAACATCACCTACAGGATTGGTACTGAGCAGTTTTAAAGGAGATCCAGAGGTCAAATAAGCTCCTCCAGAGCTTAGCAGTAGCATCAAGATCATTAGCATCATCATCCAACACCTGCACTTCAACATGAACTCAGCAACAGCATGCATGTCTCTCCAACAACCATCAGGTAGGTATAGGTATGCAATATTCCTGACCTCTTCTCTTGAGCATATTATAGTTTGAAATTTGTTGTCAATGCATGAGAGATGAGGTTTTATAAGCTAATCATTGGTCAGCAATCTTATCCACCTTCAACTAGTTAATTGCAACTCACTCCTTCAATCATGCAATGTTAAAAAGTCAAATTATAAATGAGGACAATAGTTAAAAGAAGATTCTTTTGCATAGGCCCAGGTCACCATAGAAATACAAGCCCTCCACCCACTTCATATTCACTATCTATTCATCATTCATCCATCCCATTTCATTCTTGAAAAAAAAAAGAGAACATCCTCTCCATTTTCATGAAATTTCCATTTACAGGTTAGCAAGAAAGACAGTCACAGAGTAAACGAGGATCAGAAAGAGACTGTCACTCACATTTTTGTTTTACCACTCATTATCATTCATTCCTCCACCACTTTTGTCATTTTTTCCACTCATTTACTTCAATTTAAAAAGGGACTGTGTTTTCTACAGGATGATTCTATAGGAATTACAGTGACCCAGAAATCATGCGAGAGGTGTCCAAATGGTGGAACAAGGTAACAAAAGGTTGACAAGGGTGTGGAAGACCTTGACAAACTAAAAAAAATATTCAAGAACTCATCTTGAATAAGGGAAAGAAAGCAAGCTAATGGTCTCAAGAAACAATGATTTTTCTTTGAAAAAATATGTTTTTGGGCTTGTCCTTGTAGAGGTTACAGCCAAGATTCTTAATGCACAAGAGAGAGGCCACCAGGGCCATGGAAGAGGCACAATTAGGTCACTAAGTTTCTCATAGGATGAGAAACGCTTTTAGCAGGGGGTATGATGGGCCTCTAAATTAGACATAAATTAAGGTCCATGCCTCTAATTTAAAACATAACTTAAGACCTATGACCATCCTTCAACACATTAAACCTCTCTTTTTGCTTTAGATAATTTATTTTTAACTTTAATGTATTCATTAGGAAGGTTTATGAATAATTGAATATTTCTACCTAATATTATTTATTTTTGTGGAATATTATGAGAATATTTGGCATATTATGAAGAGTTGGAGGAGGAGATAATTTAGAGACTTGTTCCCTACTACTGGAAGATCAATAATAAATAATAAATCAACAAAATATTATGGAATTATGGCACAAAATGTGGAACTCCAATGATTGAGAAAATCTAGGAATGTATTCCACTAATCAAGGGAGAATATCCACTAATCAAGGGATTTCGGTGGGGAATGCTTCCTCCATTCATGGGGAATGACGCTTAATCATTTTGTATAAGTACCAAGTCGAATTTGCCTCTAGGGAATGATTGAGAAAATCTAGGAAAGTGTTCTTTCCCTTTTAATGCAAATTCCTAGAATTGGGGATTAGATCCACTAATCAAGGGATTTTGGTGGGGAAAGCTTCCTCCATTCGTGGGGAATGATTCCTAATCATTTTGTATAAGTACCAAGTCAGATTTTCCTCCAAGGGAGATTTTCATTAGTGTTATTGTGGAGAGAGCTTGTATTTTTGCAGCTCCATTGTATTTTCTTGTGGGGATGTAATTCTATTGATGAAAATAATGAATATTGGTGTCATGTTTAGCTTCTAAATATTGTTCTCCTCCATAGGTCTCTGAGTTTACTTAAGCTTGGCCATCCTAGAAACCTCAGATCCCTTTTGTATCATTTTCTTTCCTTCTTTTCATTGCTTATTCACATGCATCTCTAGTTTTTATTTCTTTCTATTTCTGCATTTAGTATTAATGATTTGTTGTTGTATGATTGAGTTAAATGGTTGATGTAAGTTATATTGAATGATCACAAGAATTATTTCATCCTTGGAAAAGCTTTGTAAGTTCATAGTAATCATTGAGCTGCTTAGATTAGTCTTCTTATTTCCAAACCTAGATTGTTGGACCTCCTTTTTATCAAAAAACAATAAATTTCTGCTATTCTTTCGAGCGTGCTAACGAGCTTCAATCGAATTGATTATACTTGCATTAGATCAAAAATACATTATAGTTCATAACAAAAATTACCCCATTGCATTTTCACTTGATTTGGTTAGGAATTTTTTAGATTTACTAGCTCACTAGTTCTCACATTTCTAAATTTTCAACTAGTAATGTTTTTTATTTTTTTGCATGGGTTAGCAAAGGTCTTTTGAGTGATTCCACTTGGAATGGGGACCTTAGGCATCCTAGTTAATAAAAAAGCATTGTTCCATCCAATTTGGATTTGATTTTCTTGGTCATTTGATGAATTATAGTGAATTTGTACATCATGTAGGAAACTTCTCCAAGCTTTTTGAGCAAATCCATCCATCTCCCAAATTTGGTTTTGAGTTGTAAGTGATCCTAGGAATTTTCCCACTCCATTCCACCCATCACACACCTTTCCTAGGCCTCCCATCACCTCCAACACCTCACATTTTTCTCTCGGTTGTATCCTGTAGGTCCATTGTAATTCCTAGAGGACCATGTTGTAGGTTTTCCTAAAATGGCTTGTTTTGAGGCCAAATTGAGAGAAAACCTCTAGGAGGTCACCAAAATCCTCCCAAGGGTCTCCCACACCATCCAACCATCTCCTAACACTTCCATCCAACCTCCAACATCCTTAATTCACCTACCACATCACCAAAGGAAATTAGTTTGCATACTTGATTTTGCATGAAAAGACAAAAAGACAAAAACAAATTTATTTCAGTCCCTTTATTTGCACATTAGTGATGTTTGATTCTTCTTACTTCCATGCTTAGATAGTAGCATTTTGTTCATGATAATTTAGAATTATTGCAAAGCATAGTTTCTTGGCAGTTAATTAGGAAATAGTGTGATTTAGCATTGAATTTTCATCTATTTCCTTGTACTTTCTTTCTTGCAATAGGTTAAGGTTCCATTTCAAACATTTCATTTTCCACAATTAGTTTAGGATTTGACTTCAATACATACATTCCATCACTTCATGATAGCAAAGGAAGGACACATTGTATTCCGCACATATAGTGCCGACACCTCTTAAGTTTGTACGAACCCTGGGTTGATAATTAAAGTGGGTAGCCTTGGGATTTATAGCATTCTTGTTGCAATACCGAGGCTCATCACTCATCATCACATTTTTTGAAACCATTTTCCAACAAGTAAGCATCTATCCTACTATACCATGCACATGATTCTTTCTTCAACGCATAAAGATCTTCCTCAAGTAATACACTTTGTCTTCTTTGCCTTCTACGTCATAACTAGGCGATTGCATAACACACACTTGCTCTTTCAGCACTCCATTAAAGAACTCTGATTTTACGTCCATTTGATACACTTTCCATTTCTGTTGCATGGTAATTGCCATAACTGTATGCACTGTCTCCATCCTCACGACTGGTGCAAACGTCTCCACATAATTTCTTTGATGCTGCTTATTGTATCCTTTGACAACTAGCCTCTATTTATGCCTTTCAATCTTCCCATTGACATTTCTCTTTGTCCTATAGACCCACTTCACTCCAATGACTTCTTTTCCTTTTGGAAGGTTCACTAACTCCGATGTGTCATTCTTTTCTATTGTTTCTATTTCTTCCTTCATTGTCGCGACCCATTTTTCTTCTTTGACTGCTTCCTTAAAATGGATTGGGTCATATACATGACAAAACAATGCAAATAAGGAATTCATACCAACAATAATATCAACTTCATCTTTCTCATAAATGTCATTTAGATTTCTAAATTTTGGTCTTCTTGTGCTTGTTGAAGATGGGCTTGACATGTTACTTGGTGTTGTTCTTTGTGGCATGCTTGGAGAAGCACTTTCTTGACTATGTGGAATTGTCCTATTATTTGTTGATGGTGTTACTTGTCGTCTACTTTGTTGAACTTGAATAGGAGTAGAGGGAGTCACTGTTGAGGAATTTCTTGTTGCTACCAATTCCTCTTTGTCCTCATGTGGTATACATGCTTTGACATTGAATTTCTTCTCTAAACTTCCATCCAATGTTTCCTCTTCTATGAACTAACATCTTTGATGATTATAACCTTCTTGGTTGATGGATTGTAGATACTGCATGCATTGGCTTCATCACTATATCCAAAAAGTATGCTTTTCTCCCCCTTGTTGTCCAAGTTCTTCCTCAAGTTATCAAGGACATGTGCATATGCCACACATCCAAAGATCTCATGTGAGTGACACTATGCTTTCTTCCACTTCATGCCTCTTTAGCAACCACATTCTGGATGCTTTTGGTTGGACATCTATTCATGATATACGCTACACAAGCGACAACTTCAACCCAACAATCATTTGGAAAATGCTTTGCATTCAACATACTCCTTTCCATTTCCATAATGGTTCTATTCTTCCTTTCCGCAGCACCATTTTGCTAAGATGTATACCTTGTTATAAATTTCTTGTGAATTCCATGCTTCCTGCAAAATTGAAGGAATTCATTTTAGATGTATTCGCCACCTATGTTTGTCCTTAAGACTTTGATGTAGTGTCCACTTTGTTTCTCAACAAGAGCTTTGTATTGATGGAAGCACTCAAACACTTCACTTTTCTATTTTAGGAGATAGATCCATGTCTTCCTTGTGTAGTCATCTATGAAGGTCAATAAATAGTTTTTCCCACCAATTGGTGGTGTCTACATTGGTCACATAAATTTAAGTGGACAATCTCCAAAAGTGCATTTTCCCTTACTAACTTTCCTACTATAAATATCTCCCTTTGTTGCGTGCCCAAGATACATCCTTCACATAGGTTGTCTGGTTTTTCTATGAGTGGTGACCCCTTCACCATGCCTTTCCTATGCAGCAAATTCAAACCTCCAAAGTTGAGATGTCCAAATCTCAAATTCCATAACCAATTTTCATCTTTGACCTATGTTTGATAGTTTACTTGTGTGATAGCTACATATTTCCTTCCATCCTCTTGTGAGTTCCTTGATAGTTGTGCTTTTGCATCTTCTTCCTTCAAATATGATCTTATATGTAGGGGAAAAATTCTATTGTTTTTCATCAAAACCTTTGCAATTAGTTGTCTGCTTGGAGGCTTACCCAAAATTGTGCACACATCATTTTTGAAGAAGGCATTGTAGCCCTTTTGCATGAGCTATCCAATGCTTATGAGGTTATGCTTCAAACTAAGGACAAAGTAAACATTTGATATATACTTCTTGTTTGCCTTCTTTTTTAGGATATTAACTCTTCCTTTTCCCATGACAGAGACTTTGGTATCAGTCCCTAATGTTACTTTAGATTTCACACTCTCATCTAGATTGGAAAACATTTCTATGTTCTCTGACATGTGGCTGCTACACCCTAAATCTAGGTACCATGTATCACTTTTATTTTCTTGTGCTACATTACAAGCTAAAAACATGCTATCATGGTTTTGATTTTCCTTTGTGAAATTTACACTTGGTTTGTTACTAATGCCATATTGCTTCTTTCTACATTCATTTTCATAATGACCATGCTTCTTACATTAATGACATTGAACTTAAGATTTATCATACCTCTAACCTTGTGCTTGATTTTGGCTTGGGCCTTGACTGGGATTTTTATTGTTGTCCCTTCTGCTTGAGCTTGAAGGGTTGATTCTTCCACCTCTGCATGGGCTTCTTCCTCTTCCTCTAGTATATGATCTTCCTTTGTCTCGACCTTGAAAAAATGAAACTTATGTCTTGAAGGAATTCTCCAATGAGGAGTTTTTTTCTCTATTCAGTCTATGTTCATGAGAAATTAGTGATGCATGAAGCTCATCTAATGAGAATTGTGAGAGATCCTTTGTCTCTTTTATAGCCACAACAATGGCATCAAACCTTGCTAGAAAACATCTCAAAACGTTCTCAACTATTATCCTTTCCTCAAGTGTCTCAACATGAGACCTGATTTGAGTAACCAACCCAATTACATGTGTAAAAGATGAGTCTACATTCTCAGACTCTTTCATACATAGTGTTTCAAAATCTCTTCTCAACATTTGTAGTTTTGTTGTCTTCACTTTTGCCATGCCTTGGTAGGTTGTCTGGAGAGTGTCTCATGCTTGATTGCACTTCATTTTTGTTGTAACCCTTGGGAAAATACTTCCATGAATTTCTTGAAAAATTTAGAAGAGGGATTTTGCATCCTTTTTCATGTTGTCCCTCAAAAAATCCCTTTCTGCTTGAGACAAGGCATTGTATGCTGCTGCATCTACTGGTTCTTGAAAACCATTCTCCACCAAATTCCAAATGTCTTGAGAAGAAAATAGGTCCTTCATTGGAATAGTCCAATAATCATAATATTTTTCATACAAATGAGGTATCTAAGGATTATTCAAGCTTGTTCTTGATGTTTCCATTTCTGAGTGAAAAAAAAAACTTTCTACCTGCTGGTAAATACGCTTCAAAATCTTCTCTCAAAACAATTTTTAATTGCTAGTAAAAAACACTTGTTTTTACAATAACAAAGTTTAACCTGCTCTGATACCATGTTATAAAATTTCATGGGGGGTAGAGGAGAGGATTTTGGCTCATAAATTGGTTGCGGAAAGTCAAAACTGTAATTGTGGCAAGAACATCACAACTACAAAGATGCTTAATTAAAACAAAAATTTAACGCACAACAAAACAGGGTAAAAACAAAAATGATTGCGGTAAATCTACTCATGAAGGTTGAAGGCAACACTAAAACAAACCAAAATTTGGATTATAATATAAACCACGTGTAAATACATTCACATGAAAAATTTGGAGGTTGTTGATCCGTAAAACACAAAAAAATTATTGTGATTTACGCTTCAATGGGTTGTGGAGTAATTGTCTGTAAAACTTATTTTCACTCGCCCACCAATATTTCCTCCATGATTTTATCCTCACTACCTCTCAATCTTACACACTCGAATCCTCTCTACTTTATCAACCATGTAAATGACTTTTACATTCATATTTATCCAAGACACCCAATTTTACTCATTAATACATGACACATAAAATATTGAAGACACAGGATGGGTGATTATACATAATGAGGGATTTTCTGAACTTGTAGAGGTTGGGGACTGCAACTAAGAGTTGGGAAGTAAATGTTTCTTCCATACATATTTACCAACCCTCATTAAGTGCTTTAACTCCATGATGTGTTGTGGAATGGTCAGCGCTATACTTCTGCTCAGACTTTAATCCTTCTGCCTGCAAAAAAAATCGCAACCCTGCAGTAGTTGATTGGGAAAGCATGGTGTTTGTCAGTGTGTTTAAGGCAGTGGTTTGGATTAATATTTCCAACATGGTCGTGATAGGAAAGGCTTCTCAACCCTTACCTCAGATGTTCCATGACCGTGTGGATCTACTATGCTCCTTTCTCCCTCTACAACTTAATGGCATGACTCCTATGGTTTTTAATGGTGATATCTTGACCCTATAATGTACTCCATAATAGTTTCACGTCCCCTATGCATGGATCCTTCAAGCTGTCAATATATCAACCCAATGCATCACTGCATATGGTCACACGACCTTGCAACATGATCTCCACAACTTTGGTGTGTCAATTCCTCCTGGTCTGAGAACTTTAATTCAATATTACAATCCCCACACATAGTCTCTCGGTCGCGACTTTGTTGAGTGACACCCCACTCTGCATTATGTAATGGCTTCATGGCTCTTAAAAGTGTGCACCTTTCACTAGTGATGCAACAGTGCCTTTGTTATGGTTGGGATTGGAAATGTCTTGTCCCCCCCACGGATCCCCAACGAGGCTCACGAATACCCTAGACTTGGTTCACTTGTGGCCACATTCAACTCTTCTGCCTTGTGGTGATCCCTCCGCACTATGAATTTATGTTAGGGCTTTTGTTCTTCCAATAGTTTAAAATATTGACCCCTTGTGATTATAATGGTCACGATCCAGACATGTGTTATGAAAATCCTACAGAGAAACCCCTAATAATTCTATCTTCTAGTGAAGAAACTCGTCCTAGGAACCAATGCTCCTATGAATTGGTCCTTATTATCAACAAAATTAAACTTGAGAGTTGGAAAGATACTCGAATCTCCTATTGAACCATTTCAGTTTCTTAATCTTGTGCCCCTACAATACGTTGTAAATTATTGCATCCATGTATAGCATCATGCTATACAATATGGCTAAAACTTTTGAAAGATCTTGCAAGCATGGAGAAGGAGGAAACTTATATTTTTTTGTGACAAACAATTGCATTGTCAAAGAGCCATGTTTTTCATAGGGAAGCATGCATATTGATATTCACTATCGATTTGTTAGCAAGCTTGTTAATAATGATGACATTCCCCTTTAATTTTGTGGATCTAGAGATATGCTAATAGATATCTTCACTATTAGATAGTTGGCACTACCTAGGTGGCTAGTAGCAGTAAATGTGTTGGCATTAATGTCAACAATCATTTTGAGAGATGTTTTGGGCAGTTGGTATTACCTGACAAATTGACAAGAATGTTGACATTATTTTTAATTAGTTAATTAATAAAGAAAAAATGTGAATATTTTTTATTATTGTTTCTATAAAAAAAAATATTTAAAAAACTATAATAACTACAACACATAAAATATATCATGAATAAATTTATTATTGTTTAAGATGGAAATAATTTAATAAATTTTAATTTTAAATTTCGATTTCAAAATAAATAATTTTATACACATCTATAAAAACGGACAAGAGGGAATATAGATCCCTTCCTCTTAGATTTGCTAAAGTCGGCTAAATGATTATTATTGTTTCTTATCCTAAAAAAAATTTCATTCATTAGAAACGCGTAGGGTTTGAAAACATAGAACCATTCCTACGTGCTAAAAACTTTAATATCATTTCCGTGATACGATCATTTTGCTAAAATTCTCCAGCACTTGTAAGAAAAACATCAAGTACAAATTGTTTCAAGGTTCAGAACAACTACTTCAAAGTTTTCAAATTGAAAAAAAAAGTTTATAACGAGAGAGAGTATTTCCGTGTCCTCAAAAATCCCCACTCATTGAATATGAAGAAGAGATACTATCTTACACTTTGTATCATTAAAATATACAATGTTATAAGAGTATTAATGAGCAAAGCGATATATCCAATTTATTAGATAATGTGATTTCTTAAATCCAACAAAATGACATGTACTGCTAAGGGCATTAATAACTCTATAGCATTATGTCACTGCCCCACACTTTAATAGTTTAATATATTTGGTGAGCGTTAGTATTGCAGCAAGAATGCTGCAACTCCTGAGCTGCCAAATTTACTTTTATCAACCTAGTAGTTCGTAACAAACTTGGAAGTGTTAGCGTTGTATACACAAGTACTAGATTTTCCTACAGATTGTCACTTGGTCAACCGGTGCAAGATCACTAGGAGCTCAAGTAAACTTCTATAGATCTCAGAAGAAGCTCTATGTGTGATGAAAGAAAAGAAAGATTACTCTACAGAAGCTATTCTAATTACAGAAAGGAAAAAGACTGGAATGTAAAGCAGGACCTGGGAAACCCTAATTAACAAGCTAATTCTACTTTTGCCAAAAACACTATGAAAACCATGAAAGCAATACAATTACCTACTCAAGAAATCAAACAATATCTAACCATGCTATTTCTAGAAGTAAATAAGAGAAAAAACATATTTTTGGATTTTTATGTGTTTTTATGTGAATTTGACATGCATCCAATTTATTTTGTGTGTGTGACAGTGAGCAGGTGGCGTTAAAAGGTGGTTTTGGAGCTTGGGAGGATGGAATATGGTGTGGATGGGTCCTAGGAGGTCTTAGGTGGCCTTCTGGAGGATTTTCCCACACTCGGCCTTCAAGAGAAAGCCAACAAGAAAAACTATAGGAGGATGCAGGGAAAGTACAAGAGGAAAACAAGGAAACTGCAGGAGGAAAATAGGGAAACTATAGGAGGCCTACAAGAGGAGGCTGAGAGAAATTTCCGCTATTTTGAGGGTGTGAGAGTGGGTGGAAAAGGTGGATGAAGGTTGGAAGGAGGTGTTAGGGTGCCTATGGTGTACCATGAACCACCAGGAAAGAGGAAGAAGTTTTATGAAAAATGCAGGAAACTAAGGCAAAATTGAGGTGAGGTTTGGGAGACCAATAGGGCATGGATTAGATGGAGGGTGTGATTGCTGACAAGCTAGCCTACTGCTGGAAGGGATCTGTTGCAAAGGAACTGATAGTTAACCAAGAATATCAAGCAAACAATGAAATGAGTGCATTTAAGAAAAATAGAGTTTTGCATTAAAATGATCTAAACTATGATCTATGAGAGGAAATGTTGGGAAGTGTTGTAGATAAGGAAAGCACAAAAGAGAACTATTGCAAATTAGGAAATGAACATGATGAAGGAGATCTAAAGAAAAGAAAAACTGGACTATTAACCTACTAAAGAGCTGCAAACACTAGACGTCCTATGAATGAGGAAAATCTGTGTTTTTGGGGCAGCAAGAGAGTCTTTGCCTCAAATCATGGTCCCAGAGGGAGGAAGAGAGGCCAAGGCACTATTACTAGCCTTTTGAATCATTTCTGATCCCTGCTTAACCTACTACAGAAAGCACAAATGGAAGAAAACTACTAAATCATCAAAAGCAACCTATTCTTAACCATAAAAGAAATATGTCTAACAACAAATTGATCTACAACTGAAGTAAAGAATACAAATACAATTGAAGAGAAGCTTGGCTACTTGGATTGGGCCCTAACCCAAGAGCTTCAACCCTTTGAGGTAATTCAGTGCTAGCTCAAAAAGGATAACATCTTTATTATCAAAAAATAACAAGATTACATGAAACTGTCACACCAAAAATAAGCTCAAAATTTGAGCAGAGTTTACATAAGCAAAAAATTCAACCCTATTAAGGCCCTAGGCCTCTCTACTTATACATCGAAATCTACCAATAGCTTCCTTAAAATCTGGGAGGCTTGGCTCCCAAAACTCGAGATAATTATTAGTCATCCTCCACTTGCTTGGCTACCTTCTAGTGCATGATTCGGTTGCTTATACTTCGAGATGAATGAAGGGGAATTCAATGTGAGGAGTAATAAATTAGGGTGATTCCCTCCTATAAGCCTCTCCTATATCTACTTCAAGCTATTGGTACCATTTGGCCACTGGATCCTTGAGTTTAACCTCAAAATCCATCAATAATCTGCATTAAGTACATGTTAGACCACATGGCATCATAACTAACTCAACTCACTCTATAAGCATAAATATAATCAGAAAATCATACAATAAGCTAAGAGAATGGTTGATTTGACTAGGTTAGGAGGTAAAATGAGCCCATATAATTACCCATTTATGAGGCTCATCATCACCCCCTACTGAAGGTGTTGCTCATCCTCTGAGAAACTTAGTCAATCTCCTCATCCTTTATGGACCTGGTGGCTTCCCTAGCATCCTAAGCTTCTAATGTGATCTACTCATGTTGTTCATTAAACCCTGCCTTTCTTTCTATGTCCTTCCACTGCTCCTTCTCTTCTTCTTCTCTTCTGCGTTCCAGCATGCCCAATAGGAGTGAAGGACTCAGTTTGAGGCCAATGCAGTTGACCTTCAACCTTTGCATGGAGTGCTTGTACATGGGCACTCTTTTCAATGCCTCCCTAAACCTCATTGGGGAATATTATTCTCTGATCTGCAAACTATGAGGTAAGGTGTTCCATCTTCTCATGCATGCCTGCACACAGTCATCCCCATGTAGCCTTTACATATCTTCAAAGTGTGCAATTTCTTGTGCTTGGTTGGCTAGATATCTAGGGGCAATAAGAGGGTCATTGGCAAGCAGGTTGTGTGTGCTGATGAGTGCCATAGGATCGATGGTTTAGCTCTTATAATTAATGGCTCATTCTATTCTTTTATCATCAATCTTTTCATTTAGGCTTCCCTTGATTCTTCATGGTTCATCAATGAGGCCATGGCCATTAATTGCAAGTCCCCTAGTTTGGCATTGGGGTCCCACACATTCATGTCTATGAGGACCATGTTGTGTAAGTAGAATTCTCCCATCTTTGCCTTATCCTTTGAGGTGCTTTGGTCAAACAGGTCCATGAACTGCCTGTAGTCTTGGAAAGGCATTGTGCCTCTTTGTGCCAAAGTCTTTATTTGGAATTGAAGCCATTGGTCCTTTAGATAGAGGCCATAATATTTGGTTGGTGTTCTACATTGTAATCCCTCCATGGATATGCTGGCCATGTATGCCGACTGAGTCTCCTTCTTTTGCAGCTGCCTCTTTAGGATTTCATTCTCATTTTCAAGGTGGCTTCTTGCGATGGCTTCTCGGTCTCTGAGAGCACTCAATTCTCTGCCTATTTCCCTGAGTTTGTTTTCCATATGGCCAACATCCTCAACTCCTTTGGATTTGGCTATCTGCATCCACTTGTGTGTTCTCACTCTTTCTTTCTCCAATTCAAAAAACAGTGGAATTGTAAATTTTTGTGGGATTATTCTGCCTCCCTCAAGTAGATTGTAACAGGAGGCAAGACTAGGATAGGGGTCTAGCTCTTGTAGTTCTTTTGCTTCTTCCTTCACCTCTATCTGTCCTTATATCCTTTCCTCAAGCTTTTGGGTCTCTTGTAGGGCTGTCTCAGCCTCCTATAGGTCTGGATTTGTGTCCTGTAATACTACCTTTCGCTTCCATGTAGAAGACCTTGGAGTCCCCCTTTCGTATGTGATGGGTGTCTTGGAAGGAGATTCTTTCACTTTGGCAGATGGTGAATATTCAATGGTAATGGGAACTTTTGAAGAGAGCTGTGGTTTGCCTCTTTTAATCCTTATGCTCTTCCTTGCCTTGAAATACATGGAGGCCTATCTTTTCCTCTTCTGCTTTGGTTTGGATGGTGTACTGAGGGCAATGAGGGCAGCAGCTGCCTCCCTTCCTAAAGTCTCAGGGGACTCTTCCCCTTGCTCTGCCTTCTCTTCCTCCGTTTCTCCTTCTTATGTCTCTTTTTCTGTCTCTTCAACTTTTCCCTCTTCTGTTTCTTTTCCTTCCTCCTTCCTTTCTTGCACTACTATGTCACTACTGGCTTTACCTTCTCCTCCTTGTTGTTCTTCCTCTTCACTGCTAGTAGGACTGACATCATAGGTCAATGCCTTTATGTCATCCTCAGCTATCATATTTTGGAAAACTTCTCATTCTATAGGAATTTTAAAGGTATGGAAGGCTTCCTCTACTAGGAGTTTGATTAAGCGATGGTGAGATAACTACCCTGAATTTCCTGCTTGGACCTTGGTGTTGGAGTTAATGAGGGACTGACGGAGAAAATAAGGGATATTGAGCTTCTGAGGTGCTAGGGTACCCATGCCATACCTCATGTCATGGAAGATTCTGAAATGATAGCCATAGACAATGTTGTGCCTACCCTCACAAGAAATTTATTTGATTATTTGGTAGCTAACCTCATCCCAGGCATATGGTATACTAGCCCTTCTAATTCCATTTTTATCTTCCACAGGAGTTTCATTATTTTGGGAGAATTTCATCTTGGCAGCCTAGCCAATGGGTTTTTCATCTTTACTCCAAGGCAGCCCAAGAGGAAGGGTAGTGACCCGAATGATGAATTATGTGGTTATTTCGATGGAAAGGCATCTAATGGTGATAGTGGCATGTGTTCTTGTGTGAGGGACCAGAGAGAGAGAAAATTCTTGGGCAATCTCCTTATCAAAACCTCAAAATTTCTCAAAGAAGTTCATCCTGTTTGCCCTTGTGAATATGTAAACTACTTGGGGATGTACATGGAGCCTAGTGGAGTTAGTGGGCTCCCTTCTCATAAACCCTCCTGACATATTGCCTGTGTTTTTTTTAAAACCAAATATGGAGGTGGGGACAAAGATTTTTTGAGAAAAAAAAAACAGAGGAGACTATGTTTTTTTTTTTTTTAAATAACAGAAATTTTTTTATGTATTTTCTTCCCTCCTAAAGACTTATTTCACCCTCAAATTGAGACCACTTCTTTCATATATTGATATTCAACAGGGGGTATGCATGAACCCTACCTCCTCAGACTGAATTTCGTGCCAAAAACCGTGTTTTCTCCCTTCAAAATGGCTCACTGTCCCTCCGGTAGAAGCTCATTATCCCTCCTGTAGATTTCCTGTAGGTGCTGCTGTAGATTTCCTATAGGTGCTCCTATAGAAAACTCCAAGAGAAAATATAGGGAGGAAATTGATGGAGGATGGTGGTTACGAGGCTGTGGGGCACAAGAAAGCTGTTGTAGCTGAGTTCGAGGAGAAAATGAAGAAAAGGTGGTGAGAATACGTGGGGAGAAGTGCTCATTACCCTCTATGGATATTTTTCAATTATGAGCGTTGCGCTGGCAAGGTGTACTTTCGCCATATTTAGACCATTGGTCCCCACCTGCCTTGTCATCATGGCCCTTCCTCATAATCATCCCTCATTATTGCATTAGAGTTCACACTTCCTCCCACTACCTATCCTTGGCATCTTATGCTTGAGTTGATTGTGTGCACGTGTGGGTGACATCTTGGATGAGTGGAGTCAACTAGATGGAGGTGGCCAAGTTAACTGGTCACCTTCTCCTTGTTCAATCTCAACCATCTTGTTGCCTTCATATGACTCCTAATTACACAAATGAAAATAGAGGAGTGATTTAGTTACTTACCTGTGATCCGAGTGTATTTGTTGTGATGTGTTGTGGCTCTCTCTCTGTTGCATGCCTTCATTCTTCTTGATGCATGTTGTCTCTGCTAGCTAATGTGTGATTGTGGACTTTTGTAGGTTCTTCTTTTGCTGGAGCTGAGCCGTATGTGCCTTTCCAATCTTCAGATGTGCACTCTTTTGTTGTTGGTGTTGGACTTCTATGGGATCACTTGCCACAGGAATTCCTATAGGAGCTCTTGTAGTTGTTTCTCCCCTTGAAACTTCATCTTCTCCCTATGCTTGGAGCTTGATAAAAATGCCAGAGGTGTCATGCATGATGGAGGGAAACTATGTAAGCTTCAGGTAAGGTTCTTTGTGCCTTTTTCCCTTTTTTATTTTTGTTTTTTTTTTTCATATTGGAAAACTATTTTTTTCTATGTTTTTCTTTGACAGGAAAAGAAATGATGCTTGGGGGTGTGATGCAGTCTTCGAAATGATAGCAAGGAGGCTTGAAGGTGGTAAGAGGGATGATAAGTTCCTCGTGAAGCTCTCCTAGTCCCTCAAATTTCCTTCTATAGAAATTTTTTGCCTTTCTGTAATTCCTATGGGAGCCTCCTGTAGAAAACACAGTTTTGACAAAAAAGTACAGTGGGGTGAAAGAGATGCCAAATATGATGGAGGAAGGTGTGCAGAAGGTGAGATGGATGTTGGTGTGAATGTCAGGGTTCCCTTGGCACCTTCTTTTGCTTCCTGTAGTCCTCCTGCAAACCTGCAATGCAACACAAATTCTTTTTTATTTTTATTTTTAAACAACTAGGGCACCTTAAAGAGGTTTTCACCCTAATTGCCGACCCTGGGTGCCTCCAAGGGAGGTTTTCACCTAGGGATATCATTCTTTTTCCTCTCCTTTTTTTTTACATCACTGGGTCACCTCAAAAGAGGTTTTCAACCCAATGATGGGACTCAAGCGCCTCATGGAGGTTCTCACTTGAGTCATTATTTTTTATTTTTTTGCTTTTCCTCAATGAGTAGGTGAAGTGGAAGCTAAGATATGCTCCACTACCATCACTGTTTGATTAAGATCTTCAATAAACTCTCACTTAGAGAGGGGTTTCTTGTATAATTTGAACCAATGTCCATTGACAAGCATGGGGATGGCTTCATCATCAATAGTTCTGATCAGAACTGAACCATTGTCATTGCATTTCTCCACAGTGTAGGGTCCCAACCATCTTGTCCTCAACTTGCCTTTTAAATCTTTGCATCTTGAATCATAGAGTAGTGCCCAATCTCTGTCTTGGAATTTCTTCTCCTTGATATTTATGTCATGCCATATCTTTCTCTAAAGCTGAACTACCTCTATATGGAGAAGGGCTTGCACTCTGTATTCATCCAATCCACTGAGCTGAAGTAAGCTCTCCTTCTATGCATTGTTGAGGTCTAGGTCCAGCTGAGCTACCATCCTTAGGGTATTAAATTCAAACTCTGTTGAGAGCAAACCCTTCTTCCTATATACTAGTTCATAGGGTGTGAACCTGGTGGTGGTCTTCCGTGTTGTTTTGTAGGGCCAACTGGCCTCAACTAGTTTGTCCACCCAGTCTTTTGTGTTGCTTCTCACTACCTTAGTTAGGATCCCTTCCAAAGATCTGTTAGTGACTTCCACTTGCCCATTGGCTTGTGGATGGTAAGGGGTGGAAATCCTATGCTTGATCTTATTTTGTGTGAGAAAATCTTCAATCAGGCTAGAAGTGAATTGATTGCCTTGGTCTGTTACCAACTCTCTTGGATACCTGAACTTGTAGAATATATTTTCTCTCAAAAACTCAGCTTATTTTTCTTTTCTTGCTCCTTTGATTGCTTTTGTCTCTGCCCACTTTATCAGGTAGTCAGTGCACACAATGATGTACTACTTCTACTTTGAAGGGGGTTGATAGGCCCCATAAAGCCCATGCCCCACTTCTCGAATGGCTCAAAGGTCACTTGAGGTGGCATGGGCATTTCATCCTTTGGAGTGGGTTTCCCCATCCTCTGACACAGCTCACACTGGCTCGTGTATCTCCTCACATCCCAATGAAGAGTGGGCTAGTAGTAGCTTGCTTGCAATATCTTGAAGGCATTTCTTTTTGCTGCAAAATGACCTCCACAAGGCCCATCATGACAAGTCAGGAGGATGTCAAAGACTTCCTCCTCCATGACACATCTTCTCAAGATCTGATCTGGGCCAAGTTTGAAGAGATTGCCTCCAATCCAGGTGAAGGGGGAACTTTTCTTTACTATCCTGCTTTTCTCTTTTGAGGATAGGTGTGGTGGGAACAAGTGAAAGTGGTCTTATCTTGGTCTTCCGAACTGATTTCAATTTGATTTTACCTGTTAAACCCATCTAGGAAAGAGAAAAACTTTTTCCCTTCCAGACCGTCTAACACTTGATCTGTGAAAGGTAAAGGAAAATGGTCCTTTTTAGTGGCTTTGTTCAGTTCCCAATAGTCGACACAGATTCTCCACTTACCATTTTTCTTTGGCACTAGCACAAAAGAGAGACCCATTCACTATCGGAGATGGGATAGATGAATCCTGCATCAAGCAATTTCGACAGTTCTTCCTTAACAATGTCTTTAAGTGTTGGATTCATCCTCCTTTGAGGCTGCTTGAATGGTTTGCAATCTTCCTTGATGTATATTTGATAAGTACATACAAAAGGGTGCACTCCCTTCATCTCTCTATAACTCTAGGCGAAGGCATCTAGATTTGTTCTCACCAGGCTGCATAGCTCCTTCTCCTGGGAAGTATATAGGTGATGAGACTCATAAATGGGTAATTATATGGGCTCATTTTACCTCCTAACCTAGTCAAATCAACCATTCTCTTAGCTTATTGTATTATTTTCTAATTATATTTATGCTTATACAGTGAGTTGAGTTAGTTATGATGCCATGTGGTCTAATATGTGTTTAATGCAAATTATTGATGAATTTTGTGGTCAAAGTCAAGGATCCAGTGGACAAATGGTAGCAATAACTCGAAGTGGAAAAATGAGAGGACTTATAGGAGGGAGTCTCCCTCATTTATTACTCCTCACTTTGAATTCCCCTTGATTTATCTTGGAGTACAAGCAGCCAATTCATGCATTAGCAGGCAACCGAGCAAGTGGAGGATAACTGATGACTATCTTGAGTTTTGGGAGCCAAGCCTCCCTGATTTTAAGGAAGTTATTGGTAGCTTCATTTGTATAAGTAGAGAGGCCTAGCACCTCATTGGGGTTGGATTTTTGTTGGATTTTTTTTTGTACTTTTTCTTATGTAAACTCTGCTCAACTTCGAGCTTATTTTTTGACAGTTCCATGTAATCTTGTTATTGTTTTGGAAATAAAGCTGGAATCCTTTTTGAGTTAGCACTAATTACCTCAAAGGGTTGAAGCTCTTGGGTTAGGGCATGATCCAAGTAGCCAAGCTCCTCTTTACTTGTATTTGTATGTTTTATTTCAGTTTGTAGATTAAGTTGTTATTAGATGAATTTCTTTTATGGTCAAGAATAGGTTTCTTTTGATGATTCAATAGTTTGCTTCCATTTGTGCTTTCTATAGCAGGTTAAGTAGTGATAAAGAAAAGATACAAAAGGCTAGCAACGGTTCCTTTTCCTTTCTTCCTCCCTCTGGGACAATGATTTGAGGCAAAGATCCTCTTGCTGCCCCAAAAACACAGATTTTCCTCATTCATAGGACTTCTACTGTTCACAGCTTTTTAGTTGGTTAATAGTCTAGTTTTCTTTGCTTCAGAACTTCTCCATCATGCTCACTTCTTTATTTACAATAGTATTCTTTCATGATTTCCTTTATTGCAGTAGTTATCAACATTCCTTTCATAGATCACAGTTTAGATTAGTTTGATGCAAAACTCTGTTTCTCTAGATGCACTTATTTCATTGCTTTCTTAGTCTCATCAGTTGACTGTTAGTTGTTTATGTAGTAGAGATATTCTGATAGTAGGCCAAACTATAAACCATCCCATCCTCCATATGATCCATGCCCTACAGGTCCCCCAAGTCTTCCCTCAATTCTGCCTTAGTTTCCTGCATTTTCCATAGAATTTCTTCCTCTCTCCTTGAGCAAATCCAATCATCTTTCTCTCTCCCAATGATTCTTGGTAGACCCTAGGTGCCCTAACGCTTCATTCCAACCTTCATTCACCTTTTCCACCCACTCTCACACCCTTAAAACAACCAAAACTACTCTTGGCCTCCTCCTATAGGCCTCTTGCGGAACGTTGTTTTTCCTCCTGTAGATTTTCTTGTAGGCTTTCTTTTGAAGGCTGAGTGTGGGAAAAGCCTCCAGAAGGCCACCTGAGACCTCCTAGGACCCAACCACACCATCCTACATCCTCTCAAGTCCCAAAATTTCCCTTCAACACCACCTATTTGCTGCCACCTTCACAAACAATAAACCACATGCATGTCAAGTTCACATAAAAATACATAAAAATCCAAAAACGATGTTTTTTGCTCATTTATTTCCAGAAATAGCTTAGTTAGATGTTGTTTGCTTCCTTGAGTAGGTAATGGCATTATTTTCATGTTTTTCATAGTGCTTTCTGCAAAACTAGGATTAATTGGTTAATTAGGATTTACTTGGTTTGCTTTACATTTCAGTCTTTCTCCTTTCTGCAGTTAGAGTAGTATCTGTAGAGTAGTCTTTCTTTCCTTCCAGTACATATAGAGCTTCTTCTGGAATCCATAGAAGTTGGCACGAGCTCCTAGTGATCTTGCACCGGCTGACTAAGTGACATCCTGCAGTAAGAACAAGTACTTGTGCATACAGCACCATCGCTTCCAAGTTTGTTACGGATTACTGGTTTAATAAGAGTAAAGTAGGTAGCCCAGGAGTTGCAGCATTATTGCTGCAATACTGGTGCTCACCATAATTTTTGGCGCTGCTGCCGAGGAAGCATCAGTGTATTCTATGATTACTACTTTCTTCTAATTTCTATTGCAACATTCTGCTAATAGTTTATTTCAGCAAAAGTAGACTAGTCCTTCTTTTCCTTTAGTTCTGCATTTCCTTGTTTTCCTTTTCAATTCTGCAAATTTCATTTCAGTAAGAGTAGACTAGTCATTTTTTTCCTTCAATTCTGCATTTCCTTGCTTTCCTCTTCAATTCTACAAATTTTATTTCAGCAAGTTCATTTCAGTTAGTTGCAATTTGTTTTATTTAATCAATTTCAGTTTTGCAAGTACTTTCAGTGTGGGGAAAAAGAAACAAAAACCAACCAAAAAGATTTCCTTTCATGCCTCGTAGGAATAGAGATAACTCAGAAAAATTCTTGACCAACACCTCCACTACTTCACACAGCCAACCTTCTCTCTTCTTCGGTGGTTGTGGTCAAGAAGAACCCTTAGGTGAATTACCATAAATATTTAAGCAACCTATAGGGGAAGAAGAAGAAGGAAACATTCCTTTGGTGCCAATGGCTGAACATAGAAATGCTAGGGGGAATGGAGAGAGAATAGAGGGTAGCTTTCCCATTTGGGAGACCAATGGGGACACCAAAATTAAGAATATAAGCCCTTCTACCCTACCTCATTTCCACGGTCTGACTATAGAGATCCCGATACCTTTTTGTTTGAGTTTGTTGTTATTTGTTGAACCTATGACTATGCAGAAGATGAGAAAAAGTTGAAACAGTTCCCTTCTACTCTCAAGGATGCAGCCTTGTGCTGGTTCATGGGATTACCTGGCAATAGCATCACAACTTGGCCTCAGATGCAGTAAGCCTTCAACAAAAACTATCAAGCCTATTTTAGGTCAAAAGGTACTAAAGAAGAAATTTTTCAAATGACCATAGGAAGTGATGAGTCCCTGGAGGACTATGAAGAGAGGTTCCAGCTCAGTTACAAAAAGGTTGGGTGTACACTTGACCCTGAGTCTCTGAAGCTGGTCCTGCTCGGGGAATTCAGGAAGATCTTTTAGACACCCTCCATCTACTAGCTGGGAGAGACATCTACCAACTGTCCTATGAGGACATAAAGATTGTTTTTAGAAACCATTCTAGAGCAACCATAAAGAAAGGTAGGGGGAGTCAACCCATAGCAAGTACCTCTTCCTCTAGCTCATCCATTAAAGGAGAAATTGGAAACATGATGGAAGACTTCAAGAGTGAGATGCTGCAGACTCTTTCCATGCAAATGGATACCTTACATATCAAAAGGAAACAAGAGGAAGCAGAGAGGGCTTTGGCCAGTTTTTGCCCTAGATGCACCAGGAGGCATCCTAGGAATGAATGCCCATTGAACACTATAGAAGTTTGGTCAGTCTGTGAATAAAATCATTCTAATGACAAGTTCCCTTCCTTACCCAAACTTAAAGTTGTATATCAAGGGGCTGAGGGAGTCACTAAACAACTCTATTACATAAAACAAAGGAGGCCGCATGGACCTAGACCATACCAGCAGGGGATGCAAGGGACATCTCAGGCATACTACAACCCCAAACAAGTCACTTCCATACCTTCTTGGGCCCCCTTGCTCATCCTTCCTTGTCCACACATCGTCCTAGGTCCTTCACATCTCCACATCATGCCCAACAAGCCACCCATTCATTCTAATCCTATGCTTAGTCGCAGCCTCAATGGAATGCATCTTATCAGGGGTGGAGGCCCCAATACAACTCTCCGCCCACTCTTTAGCCTCCACCACCTACCCAACAACAACTGTTACCTCTTGCTCCACCAAAGAAACCCCAAATGCCTACCTAGCCAAATCCAAATCCGAACAACAAACAGGCTCAACAAGTTTATAGTGGGGAACCATCATGCTTGACTTATGCTGTGGAGATTTAGAAAATTAACTTGTGATCTAGAAACGTTCTCCCAGATAGTTAGCCTCGACCCAGGGAGGTTGAGGAAGATAAAGAGGAAAGTGAACCTAAAGCAATTCCACCCTTTCCTAAGAGACTATCCACAATAGTCCAGCCTACCCCAGAAGAAACGGAACTCCTGGGAAAATTGAAACATTTACGTGTGAAGATACCACTTCTCCAAGCCATAAAAGATGTACCTATCTACAATAGGTTGATCAAAGAGAAGTGCTTTAGGAATCCAGGAAGGCGCAAGAGGGATTCCCAAACCATCAATGTCATAGGACAATTGTTTGACCTGATGTTGGGGCAGGTAATCTGTCCAAAACATATGGACCCTAGAAGCCCAATAGTTGATGTCCACATTAATAGCACCATGATCCCACACACCTTGATTGATTTGGAAGGTACCATTAATGTGATGAAAAAGGACACAATGCTCAAACTCAACCTCCAAGTCTCCTTGAGGAAGACCACGACTGTGTTATAACTTGCAGACCACTCCACCGTGACCCCTAAGGGGATTGTGGAAGATGTGATGGTATCCATTGATTCTTGGGAGTACCCTATTGATTTCTTAGTTCTCTAGCCAAAGGCAAAGCTCACTGGGTATCCTCTCATTCTGGGAAGACCTTGGTTGGCTACTGCTAATGCCTACATCAGTTGTCGAGTTGGGAACATAACCATAAATAACGAGCATATGTCCAAGTAGTTAATCCTATATCCTCCTACCCAACCCTTGCTAGAACATGATCTATCTCTCTGGTTGGAGGAGGAAGATGAGGATGAAGTCTATTATGCACCGCTTTATGCATTAGAAATCACCATGGAGGGAAACCACAAAATGAGGATGATATGATTGAAAATATTATTCAAAACTCCACCCCCCCCCCCCCCCCCCCCCCGTGTATCACCATTAGAGGACATAGTAAGAGAAACCCAAAGAAACCCCTCAACTAATCTTTGTGCGGCTGACTCCACTCCTGTCTGTGTTAAAAATATAGAGTTCGGCCCAGAAAGAACCTTGAAAATCAATCCATCCCTATCCACTTCCCAGGAGGAGGAACTGTGTAGCTTCCCAAGAAAACACCTAGATTCCTTCACTTGGAGTTATAAGGGGATGAAGAGAGTGCACCCTTCAGTATGTACTCATCATATATACATCAAGGAGGATTGCAAGCTAGTTAGACAGCCTCAAAGGAGGATGAATCCAACACTTAAAGATATTGTTAAGGAAGAACTACAAAAATTGCTTGATGCAGGATTCATCTATCCCATCTCTGATAGTGAATGGGTCTCTCCTTTGGTGCTAGTGCCAAAGAAATATGGTAAGTGGAGAATCTGTATCGACTATCGGGAATTGAACAAAGCCACTAAAAAGGACCATTTTCCTTTACCTTTCATAGATCAAGTGTTAGATGGTCTAGCAGGGAAAGAGCTTCTCTTTCATAGATGGGTTTACTGGGTATAATTAGATCAAATCAGCTAGGAAGACCAAGAGAAGACCACTTTCACTTGTCCTTGGGGTACCTTTGCATAACGGGTCCTTCCTTTTGGTTTGTGTAACGCTTCAGCCGCTTTCCAAAGAGAGGTATTGAGTATATTTTCTAAATTAGTTGATGATGCAGTAGAGATATACATAGATGACTTTACTCCTTATGGCTCTGACTTCCAGGAAGCTTTATCTAACCTAGGAAAAGTTCTAGACAAGTGTGTTGAGATGAACTTGTCCCTCAGTCCGGAAAGATGTGAATTTCTTATGACTGAAGGGACCATGCTAGGTCACGCAATATCTCAACAAGGATTGTAGGTGGACCACAAGAAAATTGTCATCATCCAAAGGGTTCAAACCTCCTCAAAAGGTGAGAGATGTAGCTGGGTATTACCGGAGATTTATTAAAGATTTCAGCAAGATAGCCTCTCCTTTGTTTGGCCTTTTAGGTAAATATGTCGAGTTCATATGGTTGGAAAACTGTCAAGAAGCCCTAGATACCTTGAAGAGCAAGCTCGTGACTATCCCAATTCTGAGAGGCCCAAACTGGGCCCTACCTTTCCACATTCACACAGATGCCTCGAACAAAGCAATAGGAGCAACCTTTGGACAAATTGATGAAAAGTTACCTTATGCCATATACTTTATAAACAAAAACTTGTTAAAGGCAGAGTTAAACTATACGGTGACTGAGAAGGAACTCCTAGCTTTCATGAATTCCTTAAACAAATTTAGACATTACATCACATGCTATCAAAACTTTGCGCACATTGATCATGCTGCAATTAGATATTTAATGAACAAACCAAATGTGAATGCTCACATTATTAGATGGTTTATTTTACTACAACAGTTTGATTTAACCATTATTGATAAGCTTGGAAAAGAAAATGTTGTTGCTGACTTTTTGTTTAAAGTAAATTTGCCTACAAGTGAAGAAGGAATAGTGGATGACCAAATGCCGGATGTACACCTGTTTCCTATCTCAGTACTCTCTCCATGGTTTGCTGATATAGAAAACTACTTGGTTTCAGCACAGTTTCCACCACATCTGTCCTCGAAAGAGAAGAGCAAGATAGTGAGGAAAAGGGCCCCTTTCATCTAGATTAGGGGCAATCTCTTCAAACTTGGCCCAGATCAGATCTTGAGAAGGTGTGTTAGGGAGGAGGAAGTCTTTGACATCCTCCTGACCTGTCATGATGGACCTTGTGGAGGTCATTTTGTAGCAAAAATAATTACCTTCAAGATACTGCAAGCAAGCTACTACTGGCGCACTCTTCATCAGGATGTGAGGAGATATACCAGCCAGTGTGATCGATGTCAGAGGATGGGGAAACCTACTCCAAAGGATGAAATTCCCATGCAACCTCAAGTGACCTTTGAGCCATTTGAGAAGTGGGGCATGGACTTTGTGGGTCCTATCATCCCTCCTTCAAAGTAGAAGAAATACATCATTGTGTGCACCAATTACCTAATAAAGTGGGCAGAGACAAAAGCAATCAAAGTAGCGACAGAGGAAAATGTAGTTGGATTTTTAAGAGAGAACATATTCTACAAGTTTGGATATCTAAGATAATTGGTCACAAATCAAGGTAGTTATTTTACTTCCAATTTGATTGATTACCTACTCACACACCATAGAATCAAGCATAGAACTTCGACCCCTTACCATCCACAAGCCAATGGGTAGGTGGAGGTCACTAATAGAGCATTGGAAGGGATCCTGACAAAGGCAGTGAGTAGCAGCAGAAAAGACTGGGCAGACAGATTAGTTGAGGCCACTTGGGCCTACATTACAACATGGAAGACCACTACAGGGTTCACACCCCATGAGCTAGTCTATGGGAAGAAGGATGCGCTATTAACAGGATTTGAATTCAATACCCTAAGGATGGCAACTCAGCTGGACCTAGACCTCAACCATGCACAAAAAGAAAGATTACTTCAGCTCAATGGATTAGATGAACACAGAATGCAGGCCCTTCTCCATACAGAGGTAGTTCAGCTTCAGAGAAAGATATGGAATGAAAAAAAAATCAAGGAGAAGGAATTCCAAGAGGGAGATTGGGCACTACTCTATGATTCAAGATATAAAGATTTGAAGGGCAAGCTAAGGACAAGATGTCTCGGACCCTACACTGTGGAGCAATGCAATGACAATGGTTCGGTTCTTATTAGAACCATTGATGACGAAGGCATCCCCATGCTTGTCAATGGACATTGGTTGAAAGTCTACAAGAAACCCCTCTCCAAGAAAGAGTTCATTGAAGATTTGAATAAGACAGTGATGGTAGTAGAGCATGTCTTAGCCTCCACTTCATCAACTCACTGAAGAAAAAAAAAAAAAAAAAATAAGGACTCAAGTGAAAACCTCCATGAGGCGCTTGAGTCCCATCATTGGGTTGAAAACCTCTCCTGAGACGGCCCAGTGGTGTAAAAAAAAAAAGAATAGAGAAAAATGAGATCCCTAGGTGAAAACCTCCCTTGGAGGTGCCCAGGGTAGGTAGTTAGGGTGAAAACCTCCCTAAGGCACCGTAGTTGTTTTCAAAAAAAAAAAAGAGAGAGAAAAAGAAAAATGAATTTCTAGTTGCATCGCAGGTTTGCAGGAGGACTACAGGAAGCAGTAGAAGGTGCCAAGGGAGCCCTAAAACCAACACCAGCACCTATCCTACCTTCCCATACTTTTCTCCATCATTCTTGGCATTTTTTTCACCTCACTATGCTCATTTTTCAAAAATTGTGTTTTCTACAGGAGGCTCCTATAGGAATTACAGAGAGCCAGAAATGGATAGAAAAGATAGTTTGAGGGACAGGGAAGCTTCATAAAAAATCCATAAATCCTCCTACAGTATTCAAACCTCCTTGCCATCATGTCCAAGCCTGCATCACAGCCCAAGCATCATTTTTATTCCTGTCCAAGAAAAACACAGAGAAAAAAACAGTTTTCAGGAAAAAGAAAAAAACAAAAAATAAGAGAGTAGGTAGCACCATCCACCTCACCTGAAGCCTACCTATTACCTCTCCATCTCTATCTACATCTCTGGCATCATCCTCATAGCTCCAAGCATAGAAAGAAGCTGAAGTTTCAAGGGGAGAATTAGCTACAAGAGCTATTGTAGGAATTCTTGTAGCAGCTAATCCCATTAAAATCCAGCATCAGCAGCAAGAGGGTGCAAATATGGAAGGCGAAGAAGACACCTGAAGCTCAGATTTAGCCAGAGAAGAACCTACACAAGGCATGACCACACATCAGTAAGCAGACAACATGTATCGAAAGAAACAAAGGCATGCAGTAGAGAGAAAGAACCACAACACCTCATAAGCAAATACATTCGGGTCTCAGGTAAGTGACTAACCCACTCCTCTATTTGCATTTGTGTAGTTAGAAGGCATGAAAAAGTAATGAGATGGTTGAGGTTGAATGAGGGAAAGGTGGCCAGTTAACTTGGCCACCTTTATCTAGTTGACTCCACACACCCAAAGATGTCACCCACACGTGCACACAGTCAACTCAAGAAAGATGTCAAGGACAAGTAGTGGAGGAAGTGTGAACTCTGATGCAATCATAAGGGATGATTACAAGGAAAGGGCCATGATGACAAGGCAAGTGGGGACCAACGGTTTGAATATGGCCAACGTACACTTGGCCAGCTCACCCTCCATCACCGGAAATATCCATAAAAAGCATTAAGTACTCCTCCCTGAGCACTCTCACCACCTTTTCCTTCATTCTCTCCTCGAAACTCCGCTCTTGCAATCTCCTCGTGCCCCCAAAGCCTCGTAACCACCATTCTCCACTAATCTCTCCTATATTCCTTCTTTCGCTATTTTCTACAGGAGCACTTATAGGTTCTATAGGAGAACCTACATGAATTCTATAGGAGGGCCAGCAGTCTTCTACAGGAGGGCCAGTGAGTTGTTTTGAAGGGAGAAATGAGTTTTAACACAATTATTGGGCTGAGGAGGTAGGTTCTATGCATACCCCCTTTTAATATCAAAATATGCAAGCAGTGGTTTAATTTTGAGGAGGAAATAAAGTCTTTAGGTGGAGGTATACATAGCAGAATTTCTTCTTATTTCTTAAAAAAAACACAGTCTCTTTGTTTGTTTGTTTTTCTTCAAAAATTGTTGTCTCCTTCTGCACATTTGAATCCCCAAAGAAGCATAAACAAAATCACAAGAGGTTTTATGAGGAAGGATCCCACCAACTCTTCCAGGCTCCATGTACATCTCCAAGTAGTGGACATATTCATAAGAGCAAATTGGATGAACGTTTTTGGGAAATTCCAAGGGTTTGATGAGGAAATTGCTCAAGAACTTGCCCACTCTTTGGTCCCTCACACCAAAACACATGCCACTGTCACCTTTAGAGGTATTTCCATGGAGATAACCCTTGATTTTATCAGCAGGGTCACTACCCTTCCTCTTGGATTGCCCTGGAGTAAGGATGAAAAACTAATTGGCCAGGTTGCTAAGAAAAACTTCTTCCAAAACAATGAAACCCCTATAGAGGATAAAAATGGCATTAGAAGGGCTGGCATACCATATCCTTGGGATGAGGTTAGCTACCAAATAATCAAATATATTTCCTGTGAGGGGAGGTACAACATTGTCTATGGTTACCATTTTAGAATCCTTCATGAATTAAGATATGGCATGGACACTCCAGCCCCTTAGAAGCTCAGCATCCCCTACTTCCTCCTGCAGTCTCTCATTGACTCTAGCATTAAAGTTCAAGCAGGGAATTCAAAGCAGCTCACTCACCATGGGTTAACCAAAATTTTAGTGGAAGAAGTCCTTCATACATTTACACTCCCTATAGCATGGGAAATAGTCTGAAACATGACAACAGAAGATGACATAAAAGCCCTAACCTATGATATCAGTCTTATTGGTAGTGAGGAGGAAGAGCAGCAAGGGGGAGAAGGTGAGGCAACTAGTGACATAGCAGAACAAAAAGGGAAGGAGGAAGAAACTAAGATAGAGGAGGAGAAAGCTGAAGAAATAAAGCAGGAAGAAATAGAGCAAACAGAGACAGAGAGAGAAACAGAAGGAGGAGAAAAGGGGAAGAAAAGACAGAAGTGTCCCCTGGGACTCTAGAAGAGAGGTAGTAGATACACCCACTACCCTCAACACACCAATTAAGCCAAAACAGAAGAGTAAGGGGCAGACCATAATGTATTTCAGGACTAAGAAGAGCACAAGAATCAAAATAGGGAAACCCCAGCCTCCTTCAAACGTGCTAATTATTATTGAAGATTCATCCTTTGCCCAAGGAAAAGAATCCCCTTCCAAGGCACCTATGACATATGAAAGGGGGACTCCTAGATCCCCCACATGGAAAGAAAAGGTAGAACTACAAGACCCAAAAACAGTCCTACAGGAGGCACAGATAGTTCTATAGGAGACCCAAAAGCTAGAGAAAAGGGTAGAAGGACAGCCACGGGGAAAGGAAGAAGAAACAGAGCTACAAGAACCTAATCCCTAGCCCAGTGTTGGCTCCTACTACATTCTTCTTGAGGGGGGGGGAATAATTCCACAAAAATTTGCAATTCCACTATTCTTTGAATTAGAGAAAGAAAGGATAAGGACCCATAGGTGGATGCAAATAGCCAAATCCAAAGGGGTTGAGGATATTGGCCATATGGCGAACAATTTCAGAGAAATGGACAGAGATTTAAGTGTTGTCAGACACAGAGAAGTAATTTCAAGAAGCTAACTTGAAACAGAAAATGAATTGCTAAGGAGGCAAGTTTAAGAGAAAGAGACCCAACTAGCATGCATGGCTGGTTGGTCCGTAGAAGCATTGCAATGTAGGACACCAGCAAAATCCTATGGCCTATATCTCAAGGACCAATGGTTGAAATTTCAGATAAGGACTTTGGCACAAAGAGGCACAATGCCTTTCCAAGATTATAGGCAGTTTATGGACCTGTGTGATCAAAGCACATCAGAAGATAAGGAAAAGATGGCAGAATTATATCTGCATAACATGGCTCTCACAAACATGAATCTGTGGGACCCCAATGCCAGGTTAGGGGATCTACAACTAATGGCCATGGCCTCATGGATGAACCCTGAAGAGTTAAGGGCAACAGAAATAAGAAGGTTGATGATAAAGGAGCAAAATGAGCCATTAATGATCAAAGTTGAGCCATCAGACCCCATGGCACTCATCAACACACATAACCTACTGCCAATAATCCTCAGGTTGCCCCTAGATATATCAGTGATTAGGCACACACCATTGCACATTTTGAGGATATGGAAAGGTTACTTGGGGATGATTGTGTGCATGCATGTATGAGGAGACGGAACACCTTATGAATCAATCTACAAATCAGGGAATATCATTCCCTAATAAGGATGAAGGAAACATTAGGGAGAGTGCCAATGTATAACTGCTCCATGTAGAGGCTGAAGGGCAATTGGATTGGCCTCAAATTGAGTCCCCCATTGCTGCTAGGCATGCTGGAAGGCAGAGGAGAAGAAGAAGAGCAGGAGCAGTGGGAAGAAATAGACAGGATGGAAGGATTCTATGACAAGAAAGAGAAGACCACATCAGAAGCATGGGATGCTAGGGAGGCCACCAGGGCCATAAAAGATGAGGATATGGACTAAGTTTCTCAGAGGATGAGCAACACTTTCAGTAGGGGGGTGATAGTGAGCCTCATAAATGGGTAATTATATGGGCTCATTTTACCTCCTAACCTAGTCAAATCAACCATTCTTGTAGCTGATTGTATGATTTTCTAATTATATTTATGCTTATAGAGTGAGTTGAGTTAGTTATGATTCCATGTGGTCTAATATGTGTTTAATGCAGATTATTGACGAATTTTGTGGTCAAAGTCAAGGATCCAGTGGACAAATGGCAACAATAACTCGAAGTGGACAAAGGAGAGGACTTATAGGAGGGAGTCCCCCTCACTTATTACTCCTCACTTCAAATTCCCCTTCATTTAGCTCAGAGTACAAGCTGCCAAGTCATGCATTAGCAGGCAACCAAGAAAGTGGAGGATAACTAATGACTATCTCAAGTTTTGGGAGCCAAGCCTCCCTGATTTTAAGGAAGATGTTGGTAGCTTCATTTGTATGTGCCATTGATGTGGACATCAACTACTGGGCTTCCAGGGTCCAGATATTTTGGACATATTATCTGCCCCAACATCAGGTCAAACAGTTATCCTATGACATTGATGGTTGGGGCATCTCTCTTGTGCCTTCCTGGATTCCTAAAGCACTTCTCTTTCATCAACCTATTATAGATAGGCACATCTTTTACGACTTGGAGAAGTGGTATCTTCACATATAAATGTTTCAATTCTCATAGGAGTTCAGTCTCTTCTAGGGTAGGCTAGATTGTCATGGATAATCTCCCAAGAAAGGGTGGATTTGCTTTAGGTCCACTTTCCTCTTTATATTCCTCGAACTCCCTGGGTGGAGGCTGGCTATCTGGGATAACTTTCCCAGATCGCAAGTTGATTTCTTGAATATCCACGGCATAAGTTGGGCATGATGGTTCCCCACTATACACTTGTTGAGCCTATTTGTTGTTTAGGTTTGGATTTGGCTGGGCAGGCATTTGGGATTGCCTTGGTGGAGCAGAAGGTAACAGTTGTGGTTGGGTAGGTGGTGGAGGCATAAGAGCTTGAAGAGAGTTGTATTGGGGCCTCCGCCCCTGATGAGATGCATTCCACTGAGGTTGCGGCTGAGCATAGGATTAAAATGAATGGGTGGCTGGTTGGGCGTGATATTGAGATGTGAAGTACCAAGGAGGTGGTGTGGACTACGAAGGATGAGTAGGGGGACCCCAAGAAGGTATGGAGGGAACTTCGTTGGGGTTGTAGTATGCCTGAGATGTCCCTTGCATCCCCTGCTAGTATGGTCTAGGTCCATGCGGCTTCCTTTGGTTTATGTAATAGATCTGTTCAGTGGCTCCTTCGGCCCCTTGGTATATAGCTTTAAAACTAAGCAAGGAATGGCACTTATCTGTAGAATGATTTTCTTCACAGAATGAACAAAGCTCTATAGAGTTCAATGGGAATTAATTCCTAGGATTTCTCTTGGTGCATCTAGGGAAAAAAACGCCAAAGCCCTCTCTACTTCCTCTTGCTTTCTTTTGATATGTAAGGTATCCATTTGCATGGCAAGAGTCTACAACACCTTACTCTTGAAATCTTCCGGCATGTTTCCAGCTTCACCTTTAATGGATGAATTGGAAGAAGAGGTACTGGCTATGGATTGACCCCCCACCTTTCTTTTTGGCTGCTCTAGAATGGTTTCTAAAAACAGTCTTTATGTCCTCATAGGATAGTTGGTAAATGTCTCCCCCGCCCAGTAAATGGATGGTGTCTAGAAGGTCTTCCCGAATTCCCCTGAGCAGGACCAACTTCAAAGACTCAGGGTTAAGTGTACACCCAACCCTTTTGTAATTGAGCTGGAACCTTTATTCATAGTCTTCCAGGGACTCATCACTTCATGGTCATTCAGAAGATTTCTTCTTTAGTATCTTTTGACCTACAATAGTCTCGATACTTGTTGTTAAAGTCCTGTTGCATCTAAGCCCAAGTTGTGATGCTATTGCTAGGTAATCCCATGAACCAGCGCAGTGCTGCATCCTTGAGAGTAGACAGGAATAGTTTCAACTTTTTCTCATCTTCTACATCGTCATAAGTTCGATAGATGACAACAAACTCAAACAAGAAGGTGTCAGGATCTTCTCTAATCAGACCATGGAAGTGAGGTAGGGAAGAAGGGCTTATATTCTTCATTTTGGTGTCCCCATTGTTCTCCCAAATCAGAAAGGTACCCTCTATTCTTTCTCCATTTCCCCTAGCATTTATGTTTTTATCCATTGGTCTTAGAGGAATGTTTTCTTCTTCTTCTTCCCCTATAGGTTCTTTAAATATGTCTATTTGTTCACCTAAGGGTTCTTCTTGATTGCGACCATCAAAGAAGAGAGAAGGTTGGTTGTGTGAAGCAGTGGGGGTGTTGGGTAAAAACTTTTCTGAGTTATCTCTATTCCTACGATTCACATAACCTAATTTTCACACAATAGCATCTTAATCCAAGTCTTCAAAGATTTAATATACTTAACTCACAGTCCCTTGAGAAAACATCGCTCTGCCTCACTGTAGCTAATGGTCATTTCTACCATGAACTCAGAGATAGATCCTCCTATTATTCGGTCGAACCAATGGTCCATAACTCGCTCGATCTTATCTCTTGATACTTCTAGTCTGTGCACTAATTCCAAAGTCCACACTATTGGTTTGTTGAGCCTACACCTTCCCTCACTGTCTCCTAACTTCGTGATCCACTCATACAGCTTAGAAGGAAAGGATGCAAAGAAAATTTTGTGGATTTTCGTATACAAGTAGCACTCCAACCATTGTTCCTTAGATACTAGCGGATTTCTATTCTCCTGCACCGTGAACTCGTGAATCTTCTTGTCCAACCACTCTTCAATTTCTTTCTTTGTTGGATTCTAGTGGCATGACATCAAACATCCTTTATGCAAATCCTGGTCCTGTCAACAGAACCATTTGTTGGCTTGTGTGCGCCTGACCCAGGTTCAGAGGTGATTTAGCCAAGCAAATCCCAGTACTACTAGCCCTTTCAACAACAGTGTGTCAAGTGTAGACTGAGGTCTCACCCAAAGTAATATGGGAGGGTGCCAAAACCGGGTTTCCGCACCCTGGGGATGTCTGATGGGATTCTGGAGGTCCACGTTTTGACCCTGTGTGCACGTCGCTACGCACACTTGTTATTCCTTCGGAACTTGTGATAACATTTCTGTGCAGCCCTAATCGAGGCGCAACCCGCATAATACCCAAGTTCCTTGCTATTTAATATGTTATCACCCGATTATTTAACTTGTATGTGTAAGATTAATGAATATTACAACATATTCAACAATCATATCAGTGCGCGCGATAAATAAACTAATAGAAATGTAAAGAAGGCAATGTAGAGCAATTACATAGAAATAAGAATCAAGTTCTCTTTATTAATCTTCAATCCCAATTACAGACTCGACATTGCCTTGCACATTTAGCTAAAGGGTTCCATGCACTCATCTGTCGTGCCTCTTCCTACTACTATGAACCAATACACTTAGACTCCTACTCTAAGCTTGAACCATTCGTGCTCTTCTCTCTTATTCCTTAGTTATCTTTACAACTTAGAGCCTCTATCTATTTATAGAATCCCATGGTCCGCAGACCATGGGTAGGCTGACATGACTTTATATTAAATTACATTACTTTAGGGCAGACAGCCCTATGACTTAACCTCTACTTCGCACTTTGCACCCACAATTCGCAGAGTCTTACAAAACCTTTGACCAAATATTGGGCTTTGAGCCCCAAAACATGTTGTGGGGGATTCCATGCCCAACAGGACACAACATCCTATTCATCAAACACATGAATGTAGCTGGAGCATTAGTTAAGCCAAATGGAACAACAACAAACTAATAATTCCCATACCTAGTCCTGAATGCAGTCTTGTAAATGTCCTCCTTTTTGATGTGTACCTGATGGTATCTAAATCTCAGATCAATCTTCAAGAACACTACTACTCCCTCCAGTTGATCAAACAAGTCATCAATCCTCGACAAAGGATATATGTTCTTGATAGTCACCTTGTTCAACTGCCTGTAATCAATGCATAATCTGAGTGTACCATATTTATTCTTCACAAACAAGATCGGTGCACCCTAAGGTGATACACTTGGCCTAATGTATCCCTTCTCCAACATTTTCTTTAACTGCAAATTCAACTCCACCAACTAAGGTGTGCTCATCCTATCAGGTTCTTTTGATGCTAGAGCTATCCCTATCGCTAACTCAATAGAAACGTCTACCTCCTTGTGAGGTGGAAAATCTGTAATTGCCTCAAGAAATACATCCTTGAATTGTTGCAAAACTGGGTACCTGCTCATCAAATATACATCCTCAACCTCCTTACCCTTATCACTATAAATTTTTATTGCAAATAACATACACCCTTTCCTGTAGCTACGCTTTGCGTGCATAGATGTCACCATCCTAACTAATGTGGATTCCTTCTTAACCTGCAAGACTCTTAGTTCCCCATTGTCATAAACACACTTAATAGCTTTATCATAGCAGTCTACCTTGTTTCTATGGATATACAACCAATCCATGCCCAATAACATGTTGTATGATCCCAACAGTAATACATTCAAATGTGCTACTATAGGAATAAAATTTAAGTCAAATGTGCAAGCTTCTACCCAATGATGAACTCGATTCTTTGTACCTATAGCCAACTGTACTAACCAAGTCTTTTCATGCAATTCCTTATTCAAACCACACTTATCCACCAAATCAGGAGTAACATAGCTATAATTCAATCCGAGGTCGATCAAAATAGAAATAATTTGATCACAAAGCTTACCGTCCATCTCAATGATAGATGCCTAGTTTTCTTCCTACTTGTTTTCCACTTTTGCATAGATACATGGAATATTCTGGCTAACATCCCCAACAGTTTGCACCTCTTGTGCACTGTATATCTTAGGCCTTCCACCCTGATGTCACGGAAAATCTCTCCTAAGGTATTCCTCACCACATTTCCAACACACCAACCAACTAATGCCCTCACCTCTATGTTTCTCCTACTGTGACCCATGTCCCTGTTTAGCTGCATTAAACTTCTTTTGCGGGGCCATATTTTCTTTCCCATCTGCATTCTGAGCCCTTGTCCTCTTAGGCTACCATTTACCTCTACCTTTTTCTTTTCCCTTCCATCCATGTTGAGATTCATTCTTATGCTTTGACTGCTCATAACAATGATTCAATTTCCTAATGACTTCCTCAAGTGACTGAGGCTCATCATACTCAATCTGGTCTCTAAATGTTAATGGAAAACCACTTACAAATCTCTGAACTTTAGGCTTCTCATCAGTAATATACATACATACGTCAATAGCTCTAGAAACTTGGTCAAGTACTCTTCATTTGTCATTGATCCCATCTTTAGCTCATATAATTATTTAGCCTTACTATCGTAGTATCGTTGTGACAAGTGCTTTTTCCTGAAAAGCCTCTTCAACTCTTGGCAACTCAAGTCATTCGTCCTGATATCTTTGACCTGCTTAACATCTTCCCACCATACCTTTGGTTTACCTTTCAAACTGAAGATATATATTATGACCTTCAAGTTATCTATGTACTCATGTAATTCAAAGAAATTTTTAATACCAAGTAGTATCCAAGCCTCTTCCACTTCTGGCTTCTTCACATCTTTATCAAAAGTAGGTGGTTTTTCTTTCTTGAATTAATCGAACAAGTATCCGCTATAATTTCTCCTGTAAGGATGATATCGATGGCGATCATGATGTCTATCCAAACCAAAACTAGAATAGTACATGTACTCATCACCCCTCATATCCAAAGTGTCCAATCTCTCACTGTGCCAAATCTATCTGACTTGTATCTACCAAGAGACCTACTGCCATATGCCCTATTAGTTCCATCCTCATGTTCATGGCTAATCTGAAGCAGCCCTTGTTGCTACAATTCCGACAAACTCTAAAGAACTATAACATTAACATCTACTTGCTTCTCTTGTGCCTGTTTGATTCAGTCATTATTTTCCTTACCAATCCTTATCTCTTCCTTTAAGCTCCTCAGTGTAACTACCAAATCAAAAGGATTCCCAACACCATACTACTCCTCAGATTCATGGGGAGACTCTTTGTAGTCAAACATCTTGCTAGACATTTGACCTCTTTCCTACAATGTAGAATAAGTCAGATAAACCAAATCACAATAAATCAACATACCTCAGTATAGCTCAGAGAGGATACCTTGTCTGCAAGATCGCCTAATCAGGATGATACATGTATAACATAGACATAATAGCATATATACATATAACAAGTAAGTTAATTTCATCAACACGTAAACATCATTCTAGATAGGGTCCAGTCATCAATGCAAAGCCATATCAACAATGAATTCTATGACCTCATGCATGACAACAACCATGACTCCATTATATGCATTGTCACATGCAACCATTGACATGCATATGCAATGCCTAATCAACTACACGTACGCATAAATGCATGTAGTCAAACATAATTGATCAATTCTGGTAATCAACCTACAAAACTGATACATGTAATCAATGTATTCAAGTATGTAACCTAGCATAAAAGGATATAAGTAGGCGACATAAAATCAACATGTAATGACATATAATCCATATGCAACCAATCACATACACATGATAAATACATTTCATGAAATCAATATCAAATTCTCCATAACAACCATACTACAACCATAATCAATCATCAAGCCAATACAACAAGCACATGAAATGAAAGTGTAAAAGACACATGAAAATGGCATGCATGCATGAACAACACACACCACCCATCTATTCCGAGAGTTGAACCATGCTCTGATACTAATCTGTAACACCCTCCTCCCACATCCACCAAAGTAACCATTCCAACCGGGGTAAACATGAGACACGAGGTTACTATGATCAGATTCGACCTCCTATTTGACCTTAAGGAAGTGGAATCAATGGAACATCACAGTTAGTCATCCAACATCATCAACAGAACCCTTAGGAGAGAAGTCAACCACTCAAACAGTTTGTCCCTTCGTCCCACTACTCTTCTAGAACTCTTATGCCATAGACGCTCTCATGCTATGGGCAAGGGAGTGACCATCAACCTAAATTCGCTCTCACAGGCTTGCTTGCCAACGATCAGAGACCAAAATTGCCAGTTTGGTGCTAATGACCCCAGGATTTAAGCCACTTTTTTAGGTCCACAACCCAGAATGGAGTGGTAGCTTAGAATCAGGAAAAATATAGGGAAACAATGATGCGAAATAAATGAACTGAACAAGACCATAACCACACCCCTACTAGCCATGACATGCATTTCATCAGACACATCATCAACATATAACCTACATGTGTAAACAACAGAGTTACGTGTAGGGATCTCATACTTATCGGAGAATCGGTATGAACCATTGTTCCCTCATGTCAATTGATAATTATCCTCTATTAGGTCAAAGACACATTATCCATTCATATGCAATTGAAAACATGTTGAAAGCCATGCATAGTTGTCATAAAATATACATATAACTAGCATAATAGGAACATAAATACCATAGATACATCAGCCATAAAAATCCACATATACATCAATATATTTACACATGAAAATCAAAGGAATGAATTTCTCATTAATAAATGCAATGAACCAACCGGAGATGGGACTACCACTTTCCACCCGACCATAGATTGGTTGAGCCAATTCTCTCTTCATCCAATCACCCTCATGCCATATTCCAAGCATGAATGTGGGACTCATAGAAAACACCAAAAACACCAATCAACATGGATGCCACCAGAGTTCTCTACCTTCACAGTGAGGAATTTGAGGGCCTCTTAGTCTCTCAGGATTTATCGTGCATCCACAGTCTAATCCAGGGATCACTAGGCCCTACATAGAGACATACTCTCCAAGATTTACCATGCGTCCTATCCCGAGATCACTAGGCCCAACAGAGAGAAAATCCACCTGTTGGATTTACCATATATCCCGCCATTTAATGGCAAGGATTCATAGGCCCACTGAGGCACACAATTTGGCTTTACCACAACCCACAGTCTAGTTCAAGGGTTACTAGGCCAGTGGCTCTATGATCCTCAGTCTAGTTCAGGGAACATAAGACCATGTGTTTGTCAATTCGGAGATCCACCCCACTTAGCTTCAAATCCAATCCGGTCATCACACATAAATTGTATGAGAGAACCCATCTCATCAAAACTATCAAGAAATGAAGTATTCAATGATTTGATCAAAACATCATCCAATATGGTGATTTTTAGAACCCGATACATATGTTATGCAAAACATCACTAATAAGCTTCACTTCATGAAGAGTAGGTTTTGTACATGGGAGAGGAATAAAAAAATATCTATAAAGGGATTTGATGTTTATTGTGGCAGAGATTGAACAACTAGGGAAATTTTTGACATAGGGACCCCTCCTCTATCACTAATTGAATTGATGGAGGAGTTGGAGGAAAGTAAAAGGAAGATATTACACATACAATAGGTCACTTAGCGATTCAAAATTTGAGTTTTGTGGCAAGAGAGGGGGATTAGAACACTAATTTTTTTCGCAAGTATGCAAAACATAGAAGGAATATGAACACTATTTGGCACATAAAGGGGAGCAATGATGTACAGGTAAACACTACAACAAAGATTCAACAGGAATCTTTCTACAGGAAACGTAATGGAGTTAATATAGAAGATTGTATGTGGGGATCAAAGAGTTATCCAATCATGTTCGATGAGGCATAAATTAAGTTATTTATAGACCTATAGGGTTAGATGATATACATTGGGTTCTAAAATATTTCGCCAAAGATAAGTGACCTGGCTCGGATGGCTGGACAATTGAATTATTTCTTCACTTCTTTGATCTCATGAGCATGGAACTGCTACATATGGTTGAATAATCAAGGATCGGGGAATATGACAAGGGCCATTAACTCTAAATTTATTGCTCTCATTCTGAAGATATCAGATCTAGACACCTTTATGGATTACAGGCTTATCTCTCTGTGTAATATTACTTACAAACTTATTTCAAATATCATTGTCAAACGCTTCAAGTCAACTCTCTCATCCTTCATCACCAGAGAACAATATGGTTTTCTCCACCACCGTTTGATACATGATGTTGTGGCCACAACCAAAGAATGCCTACATTTCATCCATGCGAAGAAAATGGGCGCAATTTTCATGAAGGTGGATTTGCAGAAAGAATAGGATTTTGTGGATTAGACCTTTTTGTGTCTTATTTTATCAAAGATTGAACTCGAGATGTACAATATTGAATGGATAATGGCATGTGTGACTTCGGTACAATTTGCAGTCTTGATAAATGGATAGCCCTCCCATTTTTATGTGCAAGTACAGTTTTACGACAAGGATTCTCACTGTCATCCCTACTATTTATTCTTGTTATGGACAGACTTCGTCATAAGCTTCAAGATGCAATATCTATTGGTATCTTTTGTGGCATAAAACTTGGAAGGAACGTTGAAATATCCCACAACTTCTTTGTGGACTACGTTCTTGCTTTCGAGATGGTGTCCAAAGCATAGTGGCAGGCTCTACATCATATCTTTAAGAGATTTGGTGAGGCATCTCGTTTGCAGGAGAATGGAAACAACTCACTTCTTCTTTACACAGATGGATACCAAGAGGATATTGAATTTATTTTTGGTTTATTTGGGGTGGCTACTAAGCCCTTGTGCGAGGGTTTCACATATTTGGGATACATGTTAAATCCCAACTACTATATGACGAGAAATTGGCTATGGATTATTGATAAATTGCATCAGAAATTATCTGATCGGTCACATAAATGTCTAACACAGGGAGGGAGATTCACATGTTCACAATCGGTTCTACAACAAATCTCGCCTTACTGGGCACATTTATTCTTCCTCCTTGCTGCCATTATATCTAGAATCTGGAGCATCATGGACACTTCACCTAGGCTAGCACTGGGGAGGGGAGACAATTCCATCTCATTAAATGGGAGAAGATCATTATCCTAAAAGAATTTGGTGGATGGGGCATATTGGATGTGAAAATTTTTGGTTGGGCCCTTTTGATCAAATCCTTATGGCATGCATTATTTCGTGAGGGATCCTAGAGGGATATCATTCAAGAAAAGTACTTGAATCACAGAGAGGCCACAAAATGGATCAAAGATGGCCTCATAGGTAAAAAAAACTGGCTCTTATATTTGGATGAGTCTCAACAAGATTAAATTTTGGTTTCTCTAGTGAATCCATTGGTATTTTGGTTCGAGTGGCTGCATTTTAATTGGTTGAGATCACATCTTTGGTGCCAATTCAGATAATGGCTGCTCAAATGGTATCATCAACAAATTACATGCTAGGGGATACTTCTACTTGGCACAAGTAATACAACACTGGCATGGGAGGTTTCCAGGAAGATGGAAAATGACATAGGGATGATGGGACATTATGTTGAGGTCTAGGATAATTACATTATGGTACTCAGAAGGACATGACTCTGTAGAACAAAGGGGGTGATCATATAATATGGGCAGGGTCTTTCCATAAAGGTACATTAGCAGTTGTTGAAACTTACCAATACATTCTGTGCTCCAGACTCTCTTTACAAAACAAGAGTTGGTTTCAAAAAATTTGGAAAATATAGGTCCCCACTAAGACTATTTCATATACCTGGTTGGTTTGGCAAGACAAAACTTTGACATGAGAAAATTTATGAAAGAGAGGCATACATGGACCAAGATGGTGTGTTCTATGTCATAACTCATTAAAGACTAATTTACCTCTTTTCCTAAAATATCTAATTGCATCAAATATGGTGATGGACTTCTTCTATTTTTAATTTCCCTTTTAAAACTTGCCTTTCTATCGAATAGTATCTGCGCCGATGGAGCCAAAGAGGGAATAAGCACCACACAATTCCTCTCTACATATTCTGGGATTTATGGACAGCTTGGGAGAGAATCATATTCGATGGTATTCCAATCAACACAGAGGATCTGCTCTTGAAACTTAAATTTTATATTTGAAGCCAAAAATAACTTATGATAAAAATCTTGCTGGGTTGATTTGAAGTGTTGGTCGGATAACTACCTAACTTATTCTATGTCCAATTCATTACCTCATTGTTGGGAGATTTGTTGTTACACTGAAAATCATAAAAGCTGCGTATTTTTATGCCTCATGGCTGGCAGATTAAGTTGCTTATTGTTCTTACCATTTGTTGAGGCGTTATACAGCTCTTGCATGGAAAACAATTAAATTAGTAGTTAAGTGTGGCGTTATACTCCTCCAAATTCCTCCCATCCTGATTAAGAAATATTCGCAAGTGACCGTACATGAGAGTAGTTCACATATGAGTGCTCTTTGTACGGAAAACAAGTGTACGTAAGAATAATTCACATATGAGTGCTCTTGCATGAAAAACAATTAAATTAGAAGTCAGGTGTGAAGATATTATTGTAAGGATATTTAATGTTATTTTTATTATGTTGTTTATTTTGGAATAAGATTTTTATAGATTTAATTTAGTTTAAGTGGGTTATTGGTTAAGAGTATGTGTTTCTTTCTAAGAGGTCACATGTTCAAAATCACAGGGGTTAAAGTATGCATGTCCTTATAGACTTAGCAGTCAAGTCACTTTGTGGAGGTGGATCTCTTGTCCCACAAACAAAGAGGTCTCAGACACCAATTTGGTGTCTGGCTTAGCTGTGACCTTAAAAATGGAATTAAGTTTTTTATTTTAGAATAAAAATTTTATAAATTTAATTTAATTATTTATAATGATAAATAGATGTTAGAGTTTTAATTTTGGGAAAGTTAATGGAATATTTTTACTGTAATTAGATAAAAGCATTGGGATTTGTATCAAAAAGTAGTTATCTCTTTTCAAATATAAAAAATTAGAGTAAGTAAACAAACCACACTTAAAATAATTCTATAATAAAACAAAAAGTAAATCTTTATGATTAATAATCTGTTAAAATTTTTTAATATATATATAGATGTAATGTTTTAATTCCATAATTAATTTTTAATAATGATATAATGATTTTTAATAAGATAAAAATTTAAAATTTAAATATAATAGGATGAATTTTTCAATTTTTTTAATTTTACCGATGAAATATATGGTGACTCGGGGATTTTTTTAATTTGACCCTATGAAAATATATGATGACTCAGGGATTTTGACATTTGTTATTTCCACTTATACTTTACTAATTATTTGATCAAAAAATTCAAAATTGATCACATAAATTGAATGTTCAATATCATAATTATTGATGGTTGAATGTCATTATGATATTAAGGGTTATAATTTTATGGCTTGCTTATTTGCAACTTTCAAACAAATACGCTTCACGGCTTTCATGGTTACAACCAGTTCCAGGTCAAGGACTTGGCCCAATTTATATGAGATTCTAATAATTAAATATTACAGCAAACATGATTAGATGGGTTTCTTGAGCTTTCGAAAAAAATTAGTGTTAGATACTGGATAGTATTTGAAGTGGTGACAAATACAAATAAACAATATGTAACCTGCATTTTCTTCCAGAAAATTGGCTTTCATCTTCCATAACAAAATTGTTCGTTGTTAGACATAACTTATATACAAGACAGCGATCTCAATACTGACCTTAAGCCGACGGGAGTTAGTTCCCTCCTATTGATCGCCGCCGATATAATTTCTCAGTCGTCTTACATCTGCTAACCGCACGGGCTTGACAATGAATTCTTCTGCGCCTTCTTCCAAGCATCTGCATTTCAGTTTACAGGTCTCTGTAAGAATACTCATGCAACCAACTATGCCACTGTACAGTTTACTTTTATTCAAAAAGAAGAACATCAATTCTGCATTGACATTTTACCTGCGAATTAGAGATGGCCCGTTATCTGAGGACATGATCACAACGGGAATGTCCTTGAACTTTGAGGATTCCTGCAAGTTTTAGTTCAAAATATATGCATGTCACTCGCTCCATGAAACGAATTCAACCGTTTATCCTCTAAACATTTGGAGGAACAAACAATACCTTTATTCTCTTCAGCAAATCGTAGCCAGAGATTCCTGGCATATTGTAATCCGTGATTATCAAACTCACGGCCTGAAGATCTACCTGTATCACATGCAGAGATCATACAATAAAGAGAGTGGTAGTGTAACAATTATGTTTTTTTTCTCAAAAAGTTATGGAAATTTTGGTTATATGTTTTAAAAAGTTTGATAGGGATTTTTGTAAATTCAATTAAAAGTTGTTAAATTCAGAAGTTTTTGATGGTGCTGAATCTATTTCTATCATAAAAACATGATTGAAACACTGCCTCTAGCAATATTTTTTGAATTTTTTTTCTCGGATTCAGACAACTTTTGGCTACCCTAACAATTCCTTAGCCTCAATAAAAAACTTTTGGCTGTCCAAATTACTATTGGCTGTCCAAACAATTACTCAGCTTCAATAGAAGACCTAATGAAATTACTTACTAATTTTTGTAGCTCATTCGACTTTTGGCTGTCCATACAATTCTTCAGCTTCAATAGAAGACAGCATGAAATTACTTACTAATTTTTTAGCTAGTTCTAGCCTATTCGCCAATAGTATATAAAAAGATTCTAACAAACAAATGAAACATATAATTTATAACTGCTTACATTTACCGAGTCGAAATCGTCTCCTAATCCCAAAAATTCCAACGCTCTGCTCCCACTATCCACAGCCGTTACTGCAATCAAGAAAACATTACAACTATAGCATACGACCAGCAATCAAATCATTGAAATGATATGGATATTTTCAAAACAAGCAACTTTGTTGAAAATCCCGGTTAACCTGTAAGGTTGGTTCGAATAAACTTGTTTATATGGGTATTCTCAAAACAAGCAACTGTATTGAAAATCCCTATCAATGTATTAGGTTGGTTTGTACAAATTTGATTAAGAACCACCCTAATTAACACAACTTAAACTAAACCAGCGAATACCCATCAATTCCATTACCATTATAAGAAAATTTCTTCAACAGCTTTTCGATAATTTTTCGATCCGTACGACTGTCATCCACGGCTAGCACATGATGCTGGGAAGTACTCGATTCCATTTGGGTCAATTGATGAGAAGTGGAAGACACTTTTGCCCTGTTCTGAACAGAATTGAATTTCCTTACACTTTCCAGTATTTAGATCAATCGGATCCCCTCACTTCCTGTACTACTGTTCCACGTCGCTGCTGAATGGATAGATCAGTTTACAAATAAGCTAACCATGTTGGCAACAGGTTTCATAGTCCAGTGCTTTTTGCAGTTCGGCAAAACCTTTTTGCACGAATTTTGAATCTACACTCTCGGATCTCTGAAACTGTAACATGAATCTTCTTATACTGGTGATTTCGGCGTCTCTCTGCTAACGACGCGACCATTGGAAACAAAATTTTCTAGACAAATGAGACGTAGTAATATGAATATTGAAAATTTGTTTAAAGTTTACTCAAATTTGTAATTCCAAAGTATTTTTATTGAACAAATAAGTTTAAGTCGGAGAAAAATTCCAAAACTTATAATAAATAGAAGACAGCAAAATCAATTAGAACACCTGGAGTTGACCGATGAATTAATGTGTGATGAGTCTGAGAATGAACCAATTTTATGATCTCTTGGGGCCAATAACACAATAGCTAAAATGAAGGAAAAGTTGAAACTTCAGAGGATTATCCATGAGATCCAATGCCAGTGCAATAGTACTCATCTTCAAGCTTCTTCTGTGTGAATCCCAATGCAAACAAGATCTATAAACTCATTCCAAAATCCGAAATATCATCAGATTGCCACCAAATCCCATTTTCCACTCTCAATATGTATACTATTTATTCCCAGATTTGTTGTCCATTCATGGGATCGAGGCAACCAGTTTTCAATACAAACAAGTAAAATTTAAATGTCACTCAATATTTCCCATATGCAATATGGAAACCCTAGCATCCTCCCATAGTGGATCAGTTAGGGTTTTTTAATTTTTTAATTGGTTTACTCTTGAAACGATTTTTTTTTTTTTCCAATATCCTCCGATAGTGGATCAGTTGGGTTTTTTATTTATTTTTAGTTAGTTTATTATTAAAATTATTTTATTTTATTGTTGATATCCCTCTTTCTTATTATTAGGATTTGATTGAACCAATTAATTTGATTTTATTTTAATTTTCAATTGAAAAAATTACACTCTAAAAAACAATTCTCTATTTTAATTTTCAATTTAAAAAATTACATAATTTTGTCAAGATGAAAAGACTTGTTATTGACCCACAGAGGTTTGGTCTCATGGCCAATGGACGATCCATTAAGTCATGTGTGCCGCTGTGCATGTCACGAGTTCGAGTTTCATTTTACCCAAAGGCAGTTCTTGCAAGCTAGGGGTTCCTCCTAGAGATTATAGTGGCAGCCTAGGGGATTCAACCCCATATAACCGAGTACGATACCACCGCAATTGCCAATTCCGCTAGTCAACAAAAAAGAAAAAACTTGCCATTTGGCTTATGCTTCCAATGCATTAAACTTCTAGTTAGAGCTATGTCGCATACCGGTCAAAGGGAAGCCTTCAAGTTAGAGATATGTCGCATACCAGTCAAGATAGAGATATGTCGCATACCAGTCGAAAGGGAAGCCTTCAAGTTAGAGATATGTCGAATAACAGTCAAGTTAGAGATATGTCGCATACCAGTGAAAGGGAAGCCTTGTAGATAACCGATCGAGGGCGGCGCTGGCTGACAGTCAAGAGATCACAAGGTCAAAATTTAGTTTTTCATGAGCTTGACTAAGGGGATCTTCACCTGTTCAATCGGAGCGTTCTTCGAGAAGAGGTCAATTCAAAATTATAGCTTTTCATAAGCTTGACTAAGGGGATCTTCATCCGTCCGATTATGACGTTTTGTAGTAGAGGTCAATTAAGAGCGTTGCGTGATATTGACACATGAACACAATCGAAGACTCACAGGGAGGGAGATACAGTCAATGTCTTCATAATTTGAATAAAAATAGAAAAAGTTACGTATGTAAACATGAATTTTCATTTTTGTAAATTCGTGCATAAAGCTTGAAAGGGTATATTTTAAAATGCAACTAAACGGTCAAATTACAGGTGGAAGAACTAGGGGAGGTAAAAGTATGGTGAAATGTCATGAAAATATTGTAAGGTAAAGATTGATTATATTATGATGGTAGGTTTAGGGTTCGTTAACAAAGATTGGTTGTAAAGTGAATGGTTGTTAAGTGATGATGGTTTGTTAGTTTAACTTTCTTTTTCCTCCTATCCCATCCCATAGTGAGTACGATTATTTATTTGTCCGTAAATATTTTTTTATTAATATTATGGTTGATATTTTGCTAGGTGAGTCTTAAGAAATCATTTATCATAAATATGTAGTCCATCCTATTCTTTTTAATAAACTTTTAATTTTCACTATTTCAAGTAGGTAATTTTGTTTCAATTTGCAAAATTGGTTTTAATATCCCAACCTGTGGTTTACTTATAATGATTTTCTTTCCCTACTTTATCATTTGTATTATACTTAGAGTTCATAAATATTTCTTTGTTCTATATGGTTGTGATTTTTATTTTGTGATTTTTATTTTATTTTTTAATAGGTAAAGTTTGAGTAGTTTTAATGGTTCAAAATAAGTATTGTTTCTTAAAATTTTGGAGGCTTAAATTTAAGAGGGTGGTGTCTATACACATTAGTAATCAAATCACTACAAAGAGGAAATGTGAAATTGGGAAACATGTTTTGGTATGTGGAGAGAATTTTGGCTATGGCTTTGTTGTCGATGTGACAAATACCTTCCTAAATTTTGCTTACACTTGACTTTTGGATCTTACTAAGGATGTTACGATATATCATTCCATGGTCATTTCTTGGTCGTCTAATGTTTTGCAAAGTTTTAAAGTCTTCTTCTAAGTGTCAACATCACTTGCTCACACATGCTTTGTCTTCGATGAATCCACAAACTCACATTTTTATATGCAAGCTTAGATATGCAATGTACAACCGTTGAAGGTAAGGCTTGCACAATCACTAGTAACAGTGATTGTGCAATCCATAAGCACAATGTACTGTGCAATGCATGTTGACATTTAGTGTGCACCCTCCATTGACAGTCTTTCTCACTTTGATTGCAATTGTACTTCTATTTCGGTGAGTTTTCTCAATTGTCACTCTGGTGTACCTTTATTTTCGCAAGTGTCGTTTGCACGTTCACAAATGTCATTTTTACTTGCATTCATTTTAATAGGTGTCGTTTTCATGTTATCTTCGCTCTAGCATGTGTCGCTTTCACTTTATTGAAGCCTTTGCAAGTGTTGTTTGCACTTTTCTCTTACTTTTGCAAGTGTCGTCTTGTGGTTAAGAAAGTGTCACATTTAGTCAAAGGGAGTCATTTGTACTTTCTTAAAGGGAAGTTCTAATGTGTTCTCCTACACTATTGTTTTCTATCTATCATAAAGACATGCATTAGATGCATCCCCCAAGACTTGGGCATTGTTTCACTAGTGTTGCCACTTGTGTCACAAGGTGTATCTTAAGTGTTGCACTTCAAGGTAAGTATTGTACTATTGTTGTTTCAATATGAACATGTTGATTATGTGTATTAAATGCTTCATTGGTGAGTGATTGGTCCTCTATAAATGTGTGATCATGTTCAAGTTTTGTTCTTATTTCATCTCGTGCTTCTTCTATCCCACACTTAGTCATTTTCTACAATTGATCTTTCTTCGGTCAACCTCCTTCAACTATGCATTATGTAGTCTCAAGCCTCAGTCAGTTGGTCCTACCTATTGGAACTACGCAATGTGCAGTCAGTGCCTCCAGGGACCGCTATTGCATAATGACATTGCTCAAATATTTCCTCCTACCCCTTAGAACTGCGTAATTTTTCCTCCCAACCAGTCTCTTTCTACGCATTACTGAATTTCAGTTTGTAGTCTGCCCCTCGCTCCTTGAACTATGCAATTTGGCAATCCAATTTCCTAGTATCCCTCTAGAACTGTGCATTGCATAGTTACAGTGGCCAATCTCACCTCACTGTGACCCTCAACGGTAAAGCCTTACTTTGCAGGCATCCAAAACTGTTCATTACATAGTTTCAAGCCTCAGTCCCTCACTCTTTGTTGAAAAATGTGCAACAAGAAATGTTAAAGTTAGAATGTGCTAAAACTAGACCTGCTAAAAATAACATGTCTAAAAATAGCATTTTGGCCACCTTGGGTGAGAGGTGAAACTGCTAAAAATAACATGTCTAAAAATAGCATTTTGGCCACCTTGGGTGAGAGGTGAAACTGCTAAAAATAGCATCTTCTAAAAATAGAATTTCTGGGTCCCTTCCTATTTATAGTAGTCCCTGATCTATCTATAGGAAGTAAATTCGAATTTGGTCTTACCAGTAGTTTGGAATGTTAATTAATTAATTCTCCATGAGTTAATTAGTTAAGGAAAAGAAAACTCGAAGTCTTTGTGAGAACATGCAATTATTTCTCCACTGATTGGGGAATGTGTCCTTGATTTGCTCCACTGATTGAAGAATTAAGGATGAGTTCCATATTGACAGGATCAGTTGGTTTAGTTTAACTTAGTCAAGTTCAGTAAGATTAATTTAACAAGTTGTTAAATTAATGAGATATAGTTTGTTGATGCTTGCATGCATGTGACAACTATTATTTCAGATAGCTAAGTATTTTCTCATGGATAACTGATGCATGTCAGTTCTGTCAGAGACCCAATTTAGATCAGATGTGGGACAATGTACTATCAGTTGGATGAATATTTTTCCTATAAAGGAAGCTCATCCATGATGAGGATTGATCTCCTTCAAGTTTGTGCAGTTAAATCAGAGGTTAGTGAGTGTGTGAAGGGGCCAATTCACACAGGTCACAGCACTGGACCCCAAGGAAACTGCACAAGGAAATAGGAGGCTTGGAGGGCAAAGGAGAAGTCTTGTGAGAAGCCTTTGACTGTCTATGAACAGCAAAGGAATTGTATTGAGCTGGATAGCTTCCGAGCTAAGGCTTTGTGTAATTCGGACTATATTTCCACTTGTATGATAATACAGAGATGGGGTTTTAGGTAGGTGCTTTCCCCAGGTAAATTCTTCTGTGTTCTGTGTGATTGATTCCTTCTTATTAGTTATATGTGTTCTTATTGATGTTCCTCATGGTTGATTAAGCTTCCACTAAATTGTTTGTAGAAGTAGATCAAGTGTTTTGCTTTAGTACATTACATTACCAGGTTGATCTACAAGTGGGAAATTTCTACATGGTATAAGAGTTAACTGATTTGTAGAAAAATTATACAAAAGTCTACACTCTTGACCTCTATAACTACACATCATGAAATCCTTGACCCTTCCTCTCTATCTAGTACTCATTTCCAAGTTAGCCAGTATTTTTCATGAAGAAAATTAGACTAGAATATTTCTAGACTAATGACATCTTGTTATGATTAGATTTCACTTACAAGTACTATATCTTCACATGACAATATGATTGCTAGGAGAGGAGGAGAAAGTGACTGTGCTAGAAGACACTTGGGAATCTGTGAAGACAAGATGATACAAAGAAAGCAACAAGAAGAGAAGCTTGGCAATGTCAGATCATCATGAAGTCTCATGTCACCATTTCCAAGTCAGGTCTTGTTCAAGTGTGATCACAATGCCATATGTGTCAATGTGTCTTTCCACATCATTTGTGGATGTAATGATGTAATTATCAAAAGGAAAAGGGAAAATGTAATGTGTGGAAGTCAAAGAGTCATATGTGAAATATGTAAAGTCACATGTGGACAAATGAGTCATATATAATCTCAAAGGTCATGTAAGAATTTGAAAATTCATAGTAGAAGCTCAAGAGTCGTGAAGGGGGTCAAGAGTCACATGGGAGGTGTAGAGTCACCTCATTAGTTATAAACAGATCGTCATAACTCAAGAAAATGGATTTTGGAGTGATAGACTTTAGAGAGCTAGCCTTGGCTTCTCTAGCTTGGCATAGGAGAAAAGATCATCCTTTGGAGAAGCAAGGTGTTACTTAATGTTCCACTATTGGAGCTAGTGTCTCACCATTGTAACTGTGTACTTGAATCTTTCACCTAATAATTAGAAGCTCACTAAGCCAACATATTTTCATGCATGTATCATGAATATTTTAATACTATTCTTTAGATGTTTGTGGTATATGTTTTGTTCATTTGTACTAAGGAAATTGAATTACATAATTGGCTTTAATACTTATATTGTTCAATGTGCAATGTATTTTCTTTATTGTTAATTATGTCTATGTGAGCTATTTCACTAATAGCAAACGAATCTTTCCTTGCTCTCATATGCCACACTTAGGATAGTACTATTGCTTTCCTTCTAGAGACTCACTCTTACTTCCCTCTAGTGAAAGTATTCTTTTACACATTACAATTAGTGTTTCAAAGAGTCAACTTACTTGCTGATTTCAAAGGATATGTGCATAATCTCTTATATTATTTATTGCAGCTAAGGAAAACCTTAGAGTTATGGTAGTTTGGTTGATACTCTGGATGGGGCTCCTACTCCAAATGATATGAGGTTCAATTGGGACTTCACATCAGGGAGACCCCATTGGTTGACAGATTTACAGCATCATCAACAGTTGGTGCTAGAAGGAAGGTGAGATGACAAGTTGTGCCCGCTAAGTCTATTTTGAATGTCTCATCTTAAATGGCTCTTTCCCAAATCAAAATCCTAGGGTGTTTTTGTAATAGATTAAATCTTTCAATACCCATGGAATTAATTGATGACTTGTCAAATTCGAAGTTTGATGGAGAGGGTTAAACATTCATAGCTCAACATATATCTTTGTTTCTCAATTTTTGTGAATATTAGAAATCAATTGTGAAGATGTTGCTAGTAAATTTTTCACCCTCACGCTTGAAGGTAGAGTTAAGAAATGGTCTTATATTTTACCAACTACTTCCATTAGTTCATTTGAGAAACTCGCTATGGAGCTTCATCAAACTTTTGAAAAGTATACTAGCAATATATTTGTAAAATGATTGATTTTATTATAATGAAACCTAGGGAATATGTAGAGGAATTTCTTCATCAATTTATTCACCTATGCTGTGAATTCATCGAGGGAGTAACTGACTTAGATTTCATCATGGAAAAATTTCAAATTTTGATTTTATTCACCTTCAAATCCTTTGAATCTGAATCCCTGGATGATTCTGCTCTCCCAACTTATGTTGATCATAAGACACCCCAAATTTGAGAGGAACCTATTATTTCTTTTTTTCCTTGTCCTCCATATTTCTCAGTACCAATTTGGATCCCTCCTTGTGATGATGTTGAAATTGGAAAATCTGACAAATAAATTGTTGATTCATCTTTTTCACCTTCATCCCCTTCTCATGCTTTAGATCCTATTGGGGAGAATTTGGAAAGGTTCAGTAACTGCAAGGGGTCTGAGGTTAAGGTTGATCCTTTACTTTTTCAAAGTCATACCAATGTACATAATTCAAGTCCTGAATTTGATTTGATTGAAAGAAGGATTTCCTCAGTAGATACCCTTCAACCTTCACTATCTATGTCTCATGATTCCCCGTTTCATGATCTGCTTGATCAACCTACTTCAACTCTTAATCATGTTCGACTTGTTGTACCAAGAAATGATCATATAGAAGGTATTTTCATTTCACATGTAGAGCAAAGCAGTGAAGATATGTTCCATCATTATTCCCTCTTTCATGATGACAATCTTGCATTTCTAGTTGATCTTCGACCCTACAATATTCATAATTTGTCAAATGATTTTGAATCCTTAATTCAAGTTGGTATTTTGGACAACCATCACCATGACATCCCTATTTGCATTAACATGTGTAGTGATGAATATCCAAGTACACTGAATGATATATTTCCTTCTTTTGAAGGCTTAGATTTGTGAGGTATCAATTCAAAATATGCTTCTCATAGTTTACAATCTTCATCTATGAGATGGGATACTCTTTAAATTTGAAATTATTATAAAATTTCTTTGATTCATGCATCTTCAGATATCAAATTTGAGGATATAAGTTGTCAGTGTTGTGAATGTTCAATATATCATGTTGATGTAAAGCAAGGTCAGTATGAAGATCATAGTTATATGCTTTTATTTGATCATTATGTTGATGAATATTATGAGGAATAAATTAATCTTCATCCTGATTCAATTACAACTCACATCTCTCCTCACAAGTCTTTCCATATTTCCTCACTTTTAACACATTTTTCATTGTACTCGAACGTGTTTGACGAGTCTGTTATACCAGCAGCTTCCCTTAATTATTTGGATCCTTTCCCTATTGGTCTTAATTGTAATCAGGTACAATATGGTGTGGTGTCATGATCAAAATATGAAAATTATAAATCCACTGATTGTGATTTGTTTAATTAGAAATATTACATAACCCAGGAGGAAGGCATTGCAACTTTTAGTGTTTGAGGGAGCCCTTTGACTAATGTATCTGAATTCTCTATCCATCAAGTGTTTGAAATATTTAATCTTAAGTTTTATCAAACTAGTGGCATTAATAGTGTCTTCATTATACATTTGATAATAGTGGTGTGTATCTACCTGTTAATTTTTCTAAGCCACCTAAATTTGATGATCCACCATCAAAGAGTTTAAAGTCCTATGAGGAAGTCGAGGAACTTCAACCCTTGTTGATGGTTATGTCATGTTCTAACAATCTTGAAGTGATCTCTAAACTAGAATGGATCCATATTTTCACATATAATCCTCTCTTTAACATATTTCCATTGGATGTGAGTTCATTATTGAAGGAATTTTAGCATTTTCAAACTAATTCTCTTAATATTCAAGATAGATCCTTAGATCAGATAAAATATTCTTGTTTAATTAATTTATCTTCATCAATTGAATCCCTTGCATCACATTCAATATCAGAGAGCATATATTACACCAATGTACACAAATTCAAAGTTTTTCATTCTTATTATCAAGACAAAGGCCAGGTTTGGCTAAAATATTACTCCATCTCAAACTATTCTAAGATTGATCACCTTCTCATTCCCCTTATGTATGTTATGAAGTTAATCTTATTTTTGGAATAATCCCTCCTCTTGAATGCTAGGAAATTCTCCAGTTATTCTTTGAATCAAAACCTTTATGTTGATATGAATACTTGGTTTGATTTGACACCAGCATCCAATATTTTGCCAACCTGCTATCCTAATTAGTTTGTTGAATTTACAATGTCAGAGATTATTTTAAATTCTATAAGCTTTCATATTGTTGGTTTTGCATGGGATTGGACACAAAGGAAACCAATAGAGAATCAAGGGCCTTATATGTTAATCAACCAAAATGATCATAATATCAGAGATTCTCTTTGTGATTTGAATTTGTTAATTTAATATTTATGTTCTCATGCGTCTCATGGTTTTAGAATTGGTTATTTTGAATATCACGATCCAATCGTTGAACCATTAGAGAAATCTTATCTGGCAAGGTCCATTGCAAATAATAAGTTTCGATCTTTCTTAGTATTTCCAAAAACTGAAAGCACAGATAAATGTACATTCAGAAGAAACCTCCAAGGTTTGTATGCTTAACATTTCAGTCAACATGTTAAAGTTCAAGACTAGCTCAAACCAGTTAGTATTACACACCATTTTATTAATAAGAAAGACCTTCAGTTCATTGTGCAAGTTTTTCAAGTTGTTATCTTTTTTCTTGCACAATGTTTTATATTTCTTTTAATTGTTCATATATTTATGTTTGCATGTTAGGAAATATGGTAGCTACAGTGGAAATATCATTACACTTAGACCTAGCCTTATAGTTAGTTAGGTTAGGAGTAGGTCTAATTGCATTCTAGTTTCCATTGCATACTCATCATGCACTCGCTTTCTGTCTAGTCTCCGCATTGGTTTTATTTTCGTATTTTTGTCATGCATATTGTTTTTAGTTCAACATCCATTTTCTTTGTTCTTTTTTCTGTTGTTTTTTCTTTTCATGTTTTCTTGAATAAGACCTTGCATGAAACATGATTCCTTTGGTTCAAAAGGCAATATGGAAAAGTTTGAAAAGGTTAATTGTTATGAGAAACAACTCTTGGCTTATCTATTATCCTCTTCTCTATCTTGGGCTTAAATATATATTTAAAATCAATGATTTCTTAATGGAAAATATGATCCATTTGAACGATAATCCTTTAATAGAACCATTTTTGACACCTAATCTTTGGGTTTAGAAAACTCTATGTAAATATTGTAAATAGAAAAATAAAGGAAATTGGAAGACAAAGAGAGATTGGGAGATTAATCCCAACAATATCCCTCTCTTTGTATAGATTCATGTTCTCTCTTAATGCAAAACACAATAGATTCATGGAGTTACCCTCCTAACTTAACATGGTATTAGAGCCAACCCCAAGAATTAATTTTTTGCATTGTAACTCCTATCAATTTCCTATCATTAAATTGTCCCTCTGCATTGACTCTTGGAAGTTGATTCTCTATGTGCTGTGTTGAATATAACCTATGGTAATTGTTGAAGTATTTTTTGCATTGGTTATAAATGTTTTTCACTTCATCATTGTGTGTTGGGGTTGGTCAAAACCTAATGAATTGTTTGTGTGGTGAAATACAGAATTGAATGTTTTAGATACACAATTGAACTTAATGTATTGAACCATTGTTGAAGTGTGGGTTGTCTCTGCATTGAACGACTGAAACTCATGGAAGACTTTTGAAAAATGAAACCATGACCATCTTTACATTGAAACCTTAAATCTATTTTTTGTCGGGTTGAGTTATATAGTCTCTACATACGTTGGTTTGGGAACGCAACTCCTACCAATCAAAGTCTTGATGGTCGTGGGTCTAATTTCTACAAGGGTATGGTTTTTCTCTCTCCTCCTTGTGTGTTGATTTCATTGTTCTTACATACTTCATTGGATGAGTTGAAATGATTATGTGTTGAATATTTTTAAAGGGTCATATATGCTCAAGTTTGAAAGGTCATAAGGCATGTGCGTTGAGCTTTAAAAAGAGCATGCATGAGTATGTATGGTATTAAATTATGAGAAGTGCTTATGGGATGTGATAATGGGATGGTATTTTGAAATGTTATGCTTTTGAAAAGTGTGATGGAACGTATGGTATATAATATACATACATGGTATATAATGCTCTTCTAATGCTCAAACTGCCCGATCTTCCAAATGCTCTTCTACATGATGTTCTATACCTCCCGAAGATGAGGAGAAACTTGTTGCCTTTGGTCCACGTCCACCAGCAAGGACACTCCGTTCACATATTTTATGTCAAGGTTGAGCTCAGAAAAGCATCAGATCACTCACTTGTCATGATTGGGATAAAATAAGAAAAACTTCTAAAGCTGCAAGGAACCTCTACTCGTGAACAGAACTTTTCATACAGTTCTCACTATGATGAAGAGACACTTCCATCAAGTATTTTATGGAATGATATATTTGGACATTTGAACTATGACAACCTTCATTTATTGAAGAAAATTATATTATTGGTTTGCCTACACTTCCTAGGAATCTTAAGAAATGTGATGCTTGTATCTTAGGAAAACAACAAATAGTATTTTCATGATTCTCATTTTATAAAACATAGAAAGCTTGAAGTCATTCGTTCTAATTTATATGGCCCAATTTCCATTCCTTCTACAAATGGTAATAAATATATGATGACATTTATTGATGACTACACTAGAATGTGTTGGGTTTATATATTAAAGAACAAATTTGAAGCTTTTGAAACATTCAAGAACTTTCATGCATGGATTGAAAATGATGCACAATCTCATATTGTCTTTATTCGGACTAATAATGGAAACTAATATACTTCAAATGAATTTGAAAACTATCTTCATCGGTATGGGATAAAACATCAAACAACCATGCCTTATAATCCCCAACAGAATGGAGCAGCTGAAATAATGAATAAGAAAATCTTAAATATGGTACATTCACTAATGTTTCTCAAGAATGTTAAGTTGATGTTTTGGGATGATGCAATTCTATATGTTGTGTATATAAATAATAGGTGTCTATCTCATGTTATCAAAAACAAGACTCCTTATGAAATGTGGTATGGCCACATTCCTTCACTGAGGCATCTCAGGGTTTTTGGTTCCACCTATTATGCCTTGATACCTAAGGAACATAGAAACAAACTTGGTGCAAGGAGTCACAAAAGTATATTCTTACGGTACTCAAATACATCCAAAGCATATTATCTCTATGATGAAGTGAATAAGAAGTTTATAGTATCTAGAGATGTGATCTCTCTTTAATCTTCCAAGATTGATAATGTTGTTGAGCGGCAGCTTGATCGCTTGGATAGATTCAGATAGGTAAAGTATTTTCAAGAGTTTGATAATGACATTCCACATCTTGAATGGGGGATCCCTATATTGGATCAATTTGTGGAATCACCTTCTGAAGCACTCTCTCCCCTACATGAAGCTCCAACAATTGATTAAGTTAACACTTTGAGTGATGTGATTGACAGAATTGGGAGGCTAAATATTGATTCAACCCCATCTTATTCAATTGAGTAGCCTCGACCATCTCAAAAAGGTCCTCCAAAATGGTTGACAAAGACACTTGAATGTGTTCTTCCTAATGAGGTTGGAAAGATCAAAACAAGAAGCTTAACCAGACATAATGGAGGCAATGTATACAATCCTGATTCACCTGTTGATATGGATGTTTCTTATGATTGTGAAATATCTTTAAAGGAGTTGCTTCTCATGAAGAATGGAAATAAGCAATGCATATATGATTTTTTGACAAAGAATGGCACTTGGAAGCTCGTTGATCCTCCATTGGGAACCAAAAATAATGTAAACTATCAAACGAGAACTACAAACTCAAAATGAGAACTCTAGCCAAAAAACATGAAAAACAACTTGAAAATGAAAAGTGTTGATGCTGGAATAATGTTTTATTTTTCGGGGTAAATTTTCAGCATCTTTAAAAATGGAAGTAAAAGCCAATAAAAACCAATTTTTTTGGTGCAGAAAACACCCTAAAACAAAAAGTGTTGCTGCTGGAATAACGTCTTTTTTTCTCGAGGTAAATTTTCAACATTTTTTAGCAATGGTGTTAAGGATAAAATATCAACTCTTAAAATCCTTAAAATTCCAGTGATTTTCATGCATGACATTAAAGGTTAAATATCACGTCCCTGAAAAGCTTTAAAATTCCAACAGTTTTCAGCAATGGTGTTAAAGACAAAATGCTTATAATTGTTTTCAACCATAGCATTAAACATAGAATATCATAAGTCATAAAAAAACATAAAAAAATTTCAATTTTTCAATCATGGAATTAAAACCAAAGATCATGACTACAAAAAACCTTAATTTTTCAACATATTTCAACCATGGCATTATGGAAAAAAAAAATTGATTAAAAATCCTTAAAAAATGAACACCTGAATGAAATAGTCTTTATACCAAGAGTAATTTATTTTTCAAGCATAACGACCTCAAAATGTTAGCCTAAGACAACTTGACAAATTTCAACCAAAATTTAAAAATCAACCATCAAATTGACATGCAGTGTATGTGAAATTGATGCATTGTAATGAACTTAAAGACCAACCATGACACTGACACATTGTGGGGGTAGACTCGATCCATTATAACAAAAACTTTAAAATAAACTATCAAATTGACACATAAATGGGATCGAGTTGCTAGTCGAGGATTGACACAGGAAGG